>JAVKPL010009083.1:0-35964 GCA_032173675.1 Gastrolobium villosum | reverse complement strand
AATTTTTAGATGGAAAACGGATTCCGTCGAAAATGGATGAATAAAATAAATGCAAAAGAAATTGATTTTGTGAAGTTTTTCGACGGAAAATGGATTCCTTCGAAGATTTTGGATGAAAAATGAATTCCGTCGAAAATGGATGAATAAAATAAATGCAAAAGAAATTGATTTTGTGAAGTTTTTCGACGGAAAAAGAATTTCGTCGAAAACGGATTGATAAAATAAATGCAAAAGAAATTGATTTTGTGAAGTTTTTCGACGGAAAATGGATTCCGTCGAAGATTTTTGACGGAAAATGAATTCCGTCGAAAATGGATGAATAAAATAAATGCAAAAGAAATTGATTTTGTGAAGTTTTTCGACGGAAATGGATTTCGTCGAAGATTTTTGACGGAAAATGAATTCCGTCGAAAATGGATGAATAAAATAAATGCAAAAGAAATTGATTTTGTGAAGTTTTTCGACGGAAAAACGGATCGAAGATTTTGGACGGAAAATGAATTCCGTCGAAAATGGATGAATAAAATAAATGCAAAAGAAATTGATTTTATGAAGTTTTTCGACGAAAAATGGATCCCGTCGAAGATTTTTGACGAAAAATGTATTCCGTTGAAAACGGATTAATAAAATAAATGCAAAAGAAATTGATTTTGTGAAGATTTTTGACGGAAAATGAATTCCGTCGAAAACGGATGAATAAAATAAATGCAAAAGAAATTGATTTTGTGAAGTTTTTCGACGGAAAATGGATTCCGTCGAAGATTTTTGACGGAAAATGAATTCCGTCGAAAACGGATGACTAAAATAAATACAAAAGAAATTAATTTTGTGAAGTTTTTCGTCGGAAAAAGAATTTCGTCGAAAACAGATTAATAAAATAAATACAAAGGAAATTGATTTTGTAAGTTTTTCGACGGAAAATGGTTTCCGTCGAAGATTTTTGACGGAAAATGTATTCCGTCGAAAATGGATGAATTAAATTAAAGCAAAAGAAATTTATTTTGTGAAGTTTTTCGACAGAAAATGAATTCCGTCGAAAATGGATGAATAAAATAAATGGAAAAGAAATTGATAATGTGGAATTTTTAGATGGAAAACGGATTCCGTCGAAAATGGATGAATAAAATAAATGCAAAAGAAATTGATTTTGTGAAGTTTTTCGACGGAAAATGGATTCCTTCGAAGATTTTGGATGAAAAATGAATTCCGTCGAAAATGGATGAATAAAATAAATGCAAAAGAAATTGATTTTGTGAAGTTTTTCGTCGAAAACGGATTGATAAAATAAATGCAAAAGAAATTGATTTTGTGAAGTTTTTCGACGGAAAATGGATTCCGTCGAAGATTTTTGACGGAAAATGAATTTCGTCGAAAATGGATGAATAAAATAAATGCAAAAGAAATTGATTTTGTGAAGTTTTTCGACGGAAATTGATTTCGTCGAAGATTTTTGACGGAAAATGAATTCCGTCGAAAATGGATGAATAAAATAAATGCAAAAGAAATTGATTTTGTGAAATTTTTCGACGGAAAATAGATTCCGTCGAAGATTTTGGACGGAAAATGAATTCCGTCAGAAATGGATGAATAAAATAAATGCAAAAGAAATTGATTTTATGAAGTTTTTCGACGAAAAATGGATCCCGTCGAAGATTTTTGACGAAAAATGTATTCCGTTGAAAACGGATTAATAAAATAAATGCAAAAGAAATTGATTTTGTGAAGATTTTTGACGGAAAATGAATTCCGTCAAAAACGGATGAATAAAATAAATGCAAAAGAAATTGATTTTGTGAAGTTTTTCGACGGAAAATGGATTCCGTCGAAGATTTTTGACGGAAAATGAATTCCGTCGAAAACGGATGACTAAAATAAATACAAAAGAAATTAATTTTGTGAAGTTTTTCGTCGGAAAGAATTTCGTCGAAAACAGATTAATAAAATAAATACAAAGGAAATTGATTTTGTAAGTTTTTCGACGGAAAATGGTTTCCGTCGAAGATTTTTGACGGAAAATGTATTCCGTCGAAAATGGATGAATTAAATTAAAGCAAAAGAAATTTATTTTGTGATGTTTTTCGACAGAAAATGAATTCCGTCGAAAATGGATGAATAAAATAAATGGAAAAGAAATTGATAATGTGGAATTTTTAGATGGAAAACGGAACTACTAAACTATTCTAGAATTTGGGCCAACTAACTATTAACCCAAAACAAATTTATTTTTCAACACCCACGAGCATGGAACTCAAAAGCAAATTGCTGGATGGCAAGTAAACTGAGGGACTCAAGTATTTCACGTTCGACAAAGATCAATTGAATTCGAAAGCCAAAATATATTTTATGAAAAACAAAAAAATAAAGGAAGGAGAAATAAAGGATAAAAGGGAAGAACAAAATATTTGAGACTTAAAAGTAGTCCACCATGATCGGTATGGAATATTTTAGCTAGAAAAAATATAACAGTATGGATTACTTGTTCAAGTATTTTATTTGAGTTTATTTGGTATGTACGGACAGTACGGTAAATGTAGTCAACGTAAAATTTTTACAATAACATTCATTAATATTTTAAAAGAAATATTATATTTACAACCTCCTTTTACTTATAATTTCATATAACTAGGGGCGTATATAAGTTAGGCCGGTCTATATGGGGCCTACGGTTTATATAGAACAGGTCTATACTATCAAAAAAGTCTATTTAGAAATTAGGTAATAGACTTTTTTGTACCTGTTAAATTATATGCCTACAGGCCGGCCTATATCTTATTATTTTTTTAAATAAATTATTTTTTTAATAATTTTTAATAATATAGTATGATTATTTTAGTTATTCTTTTAATTGTTGAGTGTTTAATGAGCCGAGCCGAGCTTTGGTCTTAAAAGGCTAAGTCTGTGTTTAAATGTGTCAGTCTGACCAAGCATGTTACCTATTATACATATAATTATCAGTCTATGGCATAGCTTATTTACGAAAAATAAAAGTCCGATTTAGCCTGTTTAAAAAAATAAAACAACAAAAATTTATCCAAACAGAATATACAATCAACAACACTAGTAATTTCATTAATTTTGATATTTTTTTAAGATTTTCTTTTTTTAAAAGCAATCTTCGTAGTGAATATAGATTTTGAATTTAAATTCTTGCTTCTTTTTTTTGATAACAATTAAATTCTTGTTTTCATATATAAAAGTATTGATATTTTTTTAACACCTTTAATTAGACACATCTATTTTTTATAATAACATTTTTAAGAAGACAAGAAAGGAGGTGCATGGTAATGTTCCCAAATTTTTTTCTCTTTTTAATTTGGGGAATATAAATTTTTAAAATAATATTTGTTAAATAAATTTATTTTTCTCTTTAAAAAACTGAATCGGGTATCACAAGAATACAAATTGACAGAAATAATAACTTTTTTTTCTTGAAACACTATTTATTAAATGCTTATATGGTAGAAATTGTATTCATATCATTAAAATAAATTATTTATTAAATACATATTCTCTCTTCGTGGAAACAAAAATAAATTGTATCATCAAATATATATTTTTCACAAAACTCATCCTATATATATATATATATATATATATATATATATATATATATATATATATATATATAAATGAAATATATATCGACATGAATCATGATTGAGATGATACCGATTCAATAAAAATTTATGGAAAAAACATTTCTGCAGCAGATAAGTCATCTGCATTATTCCTAAAACGACGTCGTTTTGGTATTAAAATCTAAAAAAATTATAAATATAAACACTATTATAATCCTGAAATAAATTAAAATTACAAAAACACTATGATTTTCGCTTCAAAACATTGTCGTATTCCCAATACTGCAGATAATAACTGCAGAAAAAGCGAATTCAAAATTTATTCAAAACAATTAAGTCTACACATTTATTACATTATCAATGCATCATTTTCTAAACTATCATTTAATAATGGGTTTATCATATATCATTTAACATGACCACAAAAATTTTTCTACACACACAATATTTTGTGGGGCCTGCAGCAAAAAAAAAAAACTTTGGCACGCAAAACGAATCTCTATAACATAACATAATCATTTTTCCTACAACATAACTCTTATAAAACCCTTTTAATAATATGTTAGCACATTATTAATAAAGTTAAACTTCTTAAGTAATAATTATGTAGTCAAATTTTTTTTTTGGGTTTTATGTTTATCATGTAATATGATATAGCATCACTTTCCTACACACACATTAAAGAGGTGGGGTTCACATGTTTTTCTTTCTTTTTCATCATTCCACTTTCTCTCTCCATTTTTTTGTGTGTGATGGAAATAACACCTAAATCATGTAACATAACATTAATAAAACCTTTTTTTTAATGATTTGATAATATATGAATGGATAAAAATGTTAAATAGTTTTACATTGGCCCTGTATTAAAATTCAATTATTATTATTTTATATAATAAGAATTACTAAGTTAATAGTTAAGAGTATTTCATAAAAATAAAAAATTTAAAACTTTGTGTTGGAATTTTTAGTTCAAAAATTTCTTATGCATTATTTTAGTGTTTAAAAATCAGTTTTATGTTCTGAATATATATGTGTGTGTGGAAATGACCCGTTTATATATTATTTTTATAAATTATAGTAAATATAAGTATGACGGGTCATATTTAATGTAATTTAAAAGAGTTTGTAAATAAAATGTTAGGAAAAATGGAAAACTGATTAACTAATAATGTATTCGTGAGATGACTTAATTACACCTGACACTAAAAATAACTCCAAAAACAAAACAGTACTTTCAAGTACCAGAACAATTAATGATGTAAGATTGAATAATTAATATTAACTATTCTTATTCATGTTGTTACTCAAAATGACACATATATAAATTTTTTAAATATATATATATATATATTTTTTTTTTACGAGCTTCTTTTTTCTAATATCACGTGAGGTAGTATCTCTGATCATGTCATAGTTAAAATAAGTGGTGGGGCCCATCACTTTGTTAGAAAAAAAAAAAACACGAATTTTAATATCTCACAACATAAGAACTATCTCTTATATTACAAAAGAAAATAATTTCCCATATTTTATACACAAATATTATTTTCACATCTTTTTCACACAAAAAAAATCACACTATTTGTGATAAAAAGAAAAGCGGGAGAGAGAGAGGGGTATAGGTAATGAGAAATGTGTTTCTCTCTCCCTCTCTTTAATTAAATCCAAAGAAAAAAGTGTAAAGTTCTAGGGTAGAAAAAATGGTGCAAATAACAAAACTTAAATTTTACATATTATAAAGAGAGTGTGGGACTAAAACCTAGCTGAGCATATATGATATATCGATATAGTTTGAAGTAGATAATGTTTCCAAAGCCATCCGAGTACCCAATAGATATCTGCTAAAATCAGTGCAGATTATAATGCAGGCATAAGGTTCCTCACAATGTAACATCCTCTACTACTAATTAGCATAGAGGATATCACATTAATTCTTAAATCTTATTTTAAATGATAGAATGAGAATTATAATGAAATTCTAATGCAACGGAAATAAAATAAGTCATATGATAGAATATTCATAAAATTTAATTATACAGACTTCTATACCCAAAAAAAAAAAATTATACAGAATTTAAGTCACTATTACATCAGAAATACATCATAACCTAAATTGAAAAGAAACATTTTTTTCTATTAATTGTTCCACTAAGCTCCGTATGGTCTTCAAAGTCTTTAACCGTAGTGCTTTATCCTGCTGCAAAGCTATACATACTGGCCTGTTTACTCTGGAAAGGTTAGCATAAAACAAACACACGTGAGATAAATCTCAGTAATATTGGGGTTTTTGAACTATAACCAATCCAGCCACTTTAGTGGAAAATATCATTCTCACAGAATAAAGTTTATAATAAAGAAATAATATTATAAATAATAAATATAAGCCCAACCTTTGTGGGTTCTTCATTTAGTCATACCCCACATCTGTGGGTTCTACCCAAACTTTGTGGGTTCTACCCAAACTTTGTGGGTTCTAGATGCATATAGGAACTGTAATCTTTAACTCAAATGACTAATGCTCAATTCTGGAGCGCCCAAACTCTTGTTGAATTCTGTATGTTAAAGGTTCTGTATGGCGGAGCTCAAGCCATGATAAGGCGTCCCTTACCCTATAACCATTATGATCCCCTTGTTGGTCAATCACATCAGAATTATTCAGCGCTTGCCAAGCCGCTAACTGCTTACCCTTTCCCTTGTTCCCAAACTTCCTGTCCCTCCAAGAAGTGGAACTACCAGTAACTCTGGTATCAGAAACCTTGGTCCTCTTGGCCTTGCACGCGCTGCAAAAATCCTCGATGTCCTGACACTGCTGCACAAGTGTCCCGAAATCTCTCGAAGCAGAACCAGCGAGGTGATCCGCAATATCATCACTAAGTCCCATGTGGAACTTAGCTGCCAAGAAAACTACAGTAGGCCTGTCATCCAAAAATGAGCAAACTTAACCAGCTCATTGAACTTGGCCAGGTACTCGTCAACAGACAACGAGCCCTGAACCAACCTGTCGAACCCCCTGCTTCCTCTCCTGTGCGTCATAGGGAAAGTACCGACCCAGAAAATAGTCCTCGAAGAATGGCCACGTCATCCCATGGCCCTGCATCTCAAAAACGTGAGAGGTGTTCGTCCACCACTCATGGGCATCGCCGTCCAGCATGTACGTGGCGAACATCAGCTCGGTGCATTGCATCACCCTGAATATCTTGTCCAGGGCCTGGAGCCATCTCGCCGCCGCAATAGGATCATAAGATCCATCAAAAGTAGGTGGCTTATGCTTACGGAAAGCATTCAACCGGCGCTCGATCTCGTCTCTATCCTCAACAAATACAGGGACGGTCTGGATGGCCCCCATAAGGTGACTACCCTCACCCATCTGACTTTGGGTGTCATCCTGAAGACTAGTGTTTTTGGAGAGCTCCAAGAGCACACATTACTCTGCTTAAAGCTTGGGGTAAGTTTCCTCACCTTTGATCTTAAGTTTTGATGCTTAAAGTTGATGTCTTGGCCATGTTTAATGAGTATACAAGAAGGTATAATGAGTATGAACCTAAAATAGATTAAAGATGCATGCTTTAACGTGTACATGTGTTAAAAGTTGAATCTTTGGGTTGGATATTCACGAAATGCAGAAACTGCATTCTGTCGTGAGATATCCGGATATTTGTCGAACAGATATCCGGATATCAGTATCCGGATATGGTATCCGGATATGCATATCCGGATATGGTATCCGGATATCCATATTCGGATGTGGGATCTGGGTATCCGGATATGGTATATCCGGATATTGCCAGTGTGATATACGGATATGGCATATCCGGATATGTCCCTTGGGATATCCGGATATCCTGGGATTTCACAGCACAGTAGCCGTGCTGTGTGAACAGTAAGCTATTGGGTGTTTGTGGACCCTAGATTAAGGAAGTTGAACTTCTGTAATTAATGAACTAAGTCAGAATCATATGATTAAGGGCTTATGGCTTTGTTGGAAGCCTTAAGACGTAAAACGTAAAGGAAAGGCGTAGTCTTTAAGTTGTATGCTTGTGATGCTTAAAGATTAATGTATTATTGGTCCATATCAGATTGTGATACTGCTATTTTTGGACTTGAGAGTGGTTGGACTCTTGGCTTGGATAGCTAGCTTGCAAGGTAAGCTTTCGTGTCCTCGGTTTAGCCATTTTGTGGTTCCACCATTTCCCATGGGGATGTGGTTTATGCATGCTGTGTTACATGCTTTGATGTTTTGGAAATGCTGTTGAGCTATTATATGCAATGTGCTTTTATGATATGCATGTGGTGTCCACCTATACGGTAAGCCTGAGTATGTAGTACATACAAGATGGTGAGGCTGTGGGTGAGGAGCAAGCGGTGTTCCTTGTACTCATGTGGGTTTAGACGTATTCCTGCATTTCTCTGGCCAGTAGATTTGATAAACACACATGGCATGATTATCTGCTGCATCGCATAGTTTTGGAACTTATATTGTAAATACTGTTTTTGAACTTATATTACACATGTAAGTGAGCTTGGGGTGGAAGATCCTTGAGGACCCCTTGTCTTACTGAGATTTCTTGTTTAGAGATCTCACTCCACGTTTGGGGACGCTTATTTTCAGGTTCAGGTAATGTTGAGGGCTCAGGTGGCAGGAGGCCAGAGCTGAGCTAGACTATCTGTATTCTGCTGATATGATGGATGCTGTTTATTGACGGTTGTTTATGTTTTCTGTTAAGTTTATGTTGAGACTGTTATTGGGCATTGTGCCTGATTTGGTGAGCATGGGGTTTGTCCATGCCACATGGTTTTGTTATTGTCTTTTATTTGAAGTTGTAATTAAAGTATCAGGATTTTGACCCAGGCTATGTGTTGTAGTCCTGTGGCTTTAGATACTCACATTATATTTATATATGAGGTATTTCAGTTAGTTGTCTTGCAATTTACATACAGGCAGTATTTTATGAAATTGATTAAGTAATCAAGTTGGCTAAGGTTAATGACGTCATAATTGAATTAAAGAAAAAGTTATTCCGCATTTTAATTAAGCGTGGCTTAATACGATAGTATGTTAACAATCCGGGTTAACACGGGCTGTTACATTTTATGGTATCAGAGCACTTTCTAGGGAAAAGCCTGTATGTATTGCAATAACTTAGGATGTTTCGTTGCGTGTCTACTTTGCGTTCTCTCTGATTGGTGTGTAGTATGATAATGCATATGTGACCACATGGCGTGGGCCTGATCAACTCATTCTTTGTGTAACTTGTGCAGAGTCATGGTGCCACCAAGGAGGAACCCTAGTACGAGCGAGGATCAATCGGATCCTATCCTGGTTGCATTAGCTGAGATGCAGGCGGCCCGACTAGCCGACCAGGAAGCCACGAGGTTGGCAAACCAGGCGATGCTGGACGCTATTCGAGATGCGAACCGGCGAGCCACGGCAGAGGTTCTGGAGGAGAACCGGATGGCCAACATGACTATGATGAGGGTCATGTTGGAGGAGTTGAGGGCTAGTCCTGCTGCTGGCCAGTGTCCTCCACCACCTCCACCGCCGCCACCGCCTCCACCTCCGCCTAGTCAACAGGAGGACACCCAGAGTCAGATGGGTGAGGGCAGTCACTTGACGGGGGCTATGCAGACCATCCCCGTATTTGCTGAGGATCGTGATGAAATCGATCGCCGGCTGAATGCTTTCCGCAAGCATAAGCCACCTTCTTTCGACGGATCTTATGATCCCATTGTTGCTGCCAGATGGTTACAGGCTTTGGACAAGATCTTCCGGATCATGCAGTGTACCGATCCGCAGAAGCTGTTGTTCGCCACTTACATGCTGGAGGGCGAGGCCCATGAGTGGTGGACCAACCTTTCTCACATCTACGAGATGCAGGGCCGTATGATGACGTGGCCATTCTTCGAGGAGAGCTTTCTGGGTCAGTACTTTCCTTATGACTCTCAGGAAAGGAAGCAGGGAGAGTTTGACCGGTTGGTTCAGGGCTCGTTGTCTATCGACGAGTACCTGGCCAAGTTTAATGAGCTGGTCAAGTTTGCTCATTTCCGTATGGCGAGACCGACTCCCGTTTTTCTTGCGGCTAAGTTCCGGAGGGGACTTAATGAGGACATTGCAGGACATCTTGCTGGTTCTACTTCGAGAGACTTCAGAGCTTTAGTACAACAATGTCGTGACATTGAGGACTATTGCCGTGCGAGTCAGGCCAAGAAGGCCAAGATTGAGGTGCCACAGGGTACCGGCGGTTCCACTCCCTGGAGGAACAGAAATTTTGCAAACAAGGGCAAGGGCAAACAGTTGGCGGCTAAGCAAGTGCCAAACCAGTTTAAAAAGACTGCTACTCAGGGGAACACAGCTAGACCTCCTGCTCCCAGATGCTCGGGGTGCGGGAAGTCACATTTTGGGCCGTGTTCTACCGGACAGCTGATATGCTTCCAGTGTGGCAAGGAGGGCCACTACTCCAGAGATTGCCCGACGACGAGAGTTGCTGCAGTGCAGGCTGTGCCATTGCAGATGGTTCCTACTGGGGCACCAGCCGTGCCACCTACTACGGGGCGAGTTTACACACTTGATCGTCAGCAGTCGGACAGAGCTCTGAACCTGGTCAGAGGTACTGTTATCATTGGTGGTTCAGCTGTTGATGTGCTGTTTGATTCCGGGGCAACGCACTCTTTTGTTGCTACCCCTATTGCTGTGGGGCTTGAGTTGCCCAGTGATGTGCTTTCTCCACCGATGCGGGTGACCACCGCCACCGGAGAAAAATGTTTGACCTCCACTGTTCATCGCGATGTAGCGTTTCAGTGGGATGGCCGTGACTTCTCGGTAGATCTGATAGGATTGCCGATGGCCAACTTGGAGATTATTCTGGGCATGGACTGGTTGTCCAGAAACTGTGCATTGATTGATTGTTGTGCCAAGAAAGTGGTGATGTCTCCGGGTGGGTCCACAGCCAGTTCCTCACCGTTCATTTCAGTCCTGCAGGCGAGGAGGGCCTTGAGAGCAGGGGCATTTGGCTATGTCATGTTGGGAGGTTTGGTGAGTGGGACACAGGAGGATCTCACTGGCATTCCTGTGGTGAGGGAATTCCTCGAGGTGTTTCCCGAGGAGATTCCTGAGTTTCCACCGCAGAGGGAGATAGAGTTCTCCATAGACTTATTGCCTGGTGTGGGGCCTATATCGTTGGCTCCATACCGGATGTCGCCACCAGAGTTGGCGGAGCTGAAGAAGCATATTGAGGAGCTTTCAGCGAAAGATTTCATTCGGCCGAGCGTGTCTCCCTGGGGAGCACCGGTTATTTTTGTGAAAAAGAAAGATGGGACCATGCGGTTGTGCACCAACTACAGACAGTTGAACAAGGTGACAATCAAGAACAAGTATCCTCTTCCATGCATTGATGATTTACTGGATCAGCTCAGGGGTGCTTGCGTGTATTCCAAGATTGATCTCCGGTCTGGTTACCATCAGATACGGGTAAAGCCGGAGGATGTCCCAAAGACAGCGTTTCGCTCGAGGTACGGGCATTATGAGTACTTGGTGATTCCGTTTGGACTCACAAATGCACCCGCAGTGTTCATGGACTACATGAACAGGATCTTCCAGCCGTACCTGGATCAGTTTGTGATCGTCTTCATTGACGACATCTTAATTTACTCCAAGACGGAGGAGGAGCATGCTGAGCACTTGAAGATTGTTTTGCAAGTGTTGAAAGAGAAAAAGCTATATGCTAAGCAGTCGAAATGCGAGTTTTGGCTCAAGGCGGTGAAATTTCTGGGTCATGTGATTTCTGCTGATGGAGTTGCAGTTGATCCTAACAAGATTGAGGCCGTGATGGACTGGGAGAGGCCCAAGACGGTTACAGAAGTGAGAAGCTTCTTGGGTTTGGCAGGGTACTATAGGAGGTTCATAGAGGGATTCTCCAAGATGGTGCTACCGATGACTCGCCTTACCCGAAAGGAGACTCCATTCGTGTGGACACATGAGTGTGAGGAGTGTTTCCAGGAGTTGAAGGAGAGACTGACTACTGCTCCAGTGTTAGTTCTTCCTGATCCTGCGGAACAGTTTGAGTTATACTGCGATGCCTCTGGAAAGGGGCTAGGCTGTGTGTTGATGCAGAAAGGGAAGGCTGTTGCCTATGCTTCAAGACAGTTGAAACCTCATGAGGAGAACTACCCGACTCACGACTTGGAGTTGGCAGCCATTGTTTTTGCTTTCAAGATTTGGAGGCATTACCTGTTTGGCATGAAGTTTGCTGTATTCAGTGATCACAAGAGCCTGAAGTATCTGTTTGACCAGAAGGAGTTGAACATGAGACAGCGAAGATGGATGGAGTTCTTGAAGGACTATGACTTTGAGTTGAGGTACCATCCTGGCAAGGCCAATGTGGTAGCCGATGCTTTGAGTCGGAAATCCGTGAGCCTATCCAGCTTGATGATGAGCGACTACGAGGTAATTGAAAAGTTCAGAGACTTGAGAGTGAACTCCTTGTTTGGGGGCACACTGCTCGAAATGGAAACAGCAGAAGTGATTAACGAGCTGATGGAAAAGATTAAAGAGGCGCAAGTGCAAAGAGAGTGCCTTGATTATGTGAAGAACCAGGACGGTGTGTCTTGGAACGAGGATGGATTGCTGCTGTTCCAGAAGAGGATTGTTATTCCTCGAGGGCCATTGACCGAAGAGGTTATGGCAGAGGCTCATAAGGGCCGGTTTACTATCCACCCTGGTGCCACGAAAATGTACCAGGACTTAAAGAGAAATTTTTGGTGGCCGGGCATGAAGAAGGACATAGCGGTCTATGTGTCCAAGTGCCTTATATGTCAGAAAGTGAAGATAGAGCACCAGAAACCGTCTGGTAAACTTCAACCACTGGAGATTCCACAGTGGAAGTGGGAGAGTATTTCCATGGACTTCGTGGTGGGATTGCCTAAAACTCAGGCTGGTTGTGACTCTATTTGGGTCATAGTGGACAGATTGACCAAGTCTGCCCATTTTCTTCCAGTGAAGGTGAGCTTTACTACAGAGCAGTTGGCCAAACTATATATCCGTGAGATCGTGAGGCTTCACGGGGTGCCCGAGAGTATCATCAGTGATAGGGACCCGAAGTTCACATCTCGGTTCTGGGAGGCGCTGCGGGAGGCTTTTGGTACGCAGTTGAAATTGAGTACCGCCTATCACCCTCAGACTGACGGACAGACTGAGCGGACCATCCAGACATTGGAGGACATGTTGAGAGCTTGCACATTGGAGCAGGGTTCTGCATGGGATAGGTACCTTCCGTTGGTAGAATTCTCGTACAACAACGGTTTTCATGCTAGTCTGGGCATGGCACCCTACGAGGCGCTGTATGGCAGGAGGTGTCAGACTCCTACCTGCTGGTCTGAGGTTGGAGATAAAGAGCTTTTTGGCTTGAACTTTGTCCAAGATACTACCCAGTAGATCCAGATGATCAGGGAAAAGTTGAAGCAGGCGCAGAATCGCCAGAAAAGCTACTATGATGTCAAGCATCGACCACTGGAGTTCATTGAGGGTGAGCACGTGTTTGTGAGACTTTCACCTGTCACCGGTGTTGGGCGGGCACTCGGAGTGAGGAAGTTGAGCCCGCGATTCATTGGGCCCTACCAGATCCTTGGTAGAGTAGGACCAGTTGCCTATCGACTTGCCTTACCTCCGAACCTAGCCAACATCCATGACGTGTTTCACGTGTCTCAGCTTCGGAGGTACATAGCAGACCCTTCGCACGTGGTGCAGCCGGATGATGTGGAGGTTCGGGAGAACCTAAAGACTCCCGTCGGAACACTTAAGATCCTCGATCGAGGCGAGAAACAGCTTAGAAGCAAGATCATTCCGATGGTCAAGGTGCAGTGGAATGGGCGTAGTCCCGAGGAGTGCACGTGGGAGCGAGAGGATGAGCTTCTCCGACAGTATCCCGACTTTCAAGACAGGTATGTTCTGATTTTGAGGACAAAATCCTTAAAAAGGTGGGGTGAATGTAAGAACCCGCACCGTTAATTAAGGTAATTAGTGAATTAATTATGATAATTAGGAAATGATTCCATAATTGACCTTAATAATTATTATTGGGCTTAAATAATTATAATGAATGAATAAAAATGCTGAAAGTCGCTTTTCGGAAAAAAAGCGCAGATACCGGTTCTGCTACCCGGTATAAATGTGTACCGGAAAAGTATCCCGAAAAATTATAACGAATGCATGATAATTACTATAATATTATGTAGGACTTGGAAAACAAGTTTCAGGTCAAAATAACGTAATCTGATGCCAGAACTGATACTGGCTATGGAAAAGCGCGTACCGGAAAGGTGCTCCGAAAAATAAAATAAAAATATGACAAATCTTAGAAAAATGTGTAGGTCTAGATTCCAAAGTTTGGGATCAAGATCTTTTACTTTGCTATTAAGGCTAATACTGCGCGTTTTGTGGCCTTGTGCCTATAAATAGACACACTAAGGCACAAAACCCTAGACAAACCCATTCCATACGTGAGAGGCTGCTCCATGAAGGTGTGAGGCACTGTTCCATTGCCTTCCTCACCATTCTTGAAGCCAAGTCTTCCCCTTTTTGCTTGGTTCCTTCCCTTTCCTCTTCATAAACACTTGTGATCATCCTTGTGAGAGTGAAAGGAGTGTTCTTGGCTGTGTTTCAGCTGCTGTGTGTGAGGTTGGTGGGCTGAGTGGTGAGCTTGAGTGGCTTGAACCTTTGGCTTGGCATTGGTGGTGCCAAGGAGCCATCTTGTGGTGCAAGAACCCATCTTTGTGGTGTCATTTTCGTGCTCCTACTTGGTCTGAGTTTGAAGTGTTTTTGGAGAGCTCCAAGAGCACACATTACTCTGCTTAAAGCTTGGGGTAAGTTTCCTCACCTTTGATCTTAAGTTTTGATGCTTAAAGTTGATGTCTTGGCCATGTTTAATGAGTAAACAAGAAGGTATAATGAGTATGAACCTAAAATAGATTAAAGATGCATGCTTTAATGTGTACATGTGTTAAAAGTTGAATCTTTGGGTTGGATATTCACGAAATGCAGAAACTGCATTCTGTCGTGAGATATCCGGATATTTGTCGAACAGATATCCGGATATGAGTATCCGGATAAGGTATCCGGATAGGGTATCCGGATAGGGTATCCGGATATGGTATCCGGATATCCATATTCGGATGTGGGATCTGGGTATCCGGATATGGTATATCCGGATATTGCCAGTGTGATATACGGATATGGCATATCCGGATATGTCCCTTGGGATATCCGGATATCCTGGGATTTCACAGCACAGTAGCCGTGCTGTGTGAACAGTAAGCTATTGGGTGTTTGTGGACCCTAGATTAAGAAAGTTGAACTTCTGTAATTAATGAACTAAGTCAGAATCATATGATTAAGGGCTTATGGCTTTGTTGGAAGCCTTAAGACGTAAAACGTAAAGGAAAGGCGTAGTCTTTAAGTTGTATGCTTGTGATGCTTAAAGATTAATGTATTATTGGTCCATATCAGATTGTGATACTGCTATTTTTGGACTTGAGAGTGGTTGGACTCTTGGCTTGGATAGCTAGCTTGCAAGGTAAGCTTTCGTGTCCTCGGTTTAGCCATTTTGTGGTTCCACCATGTCCCATGGGGATGTGGTTTATGCATGCTGTGTTACATGCTTGATGTTTTGGAAATGCTGTTGAGCTATTATATGCAATGTGCTTTTATGATATGCATGTGGTGTCCACCTATACGGTAAGCCTGAGTATGTAGTACATACAAGATGGTGAGGCTGTGGGTGAGGTGCAAGCGGTGTTCCTTATACTCATGTGGGTTTAGACGTATTCCTGCATTTCTCTGGCCAGTAGATCTGATAAACACACATGGCATGATTATCTGCTGCATCGCATAGTTTTGGAACTTATATTGTAAATACTGTTTTTGAGCTTATATTACACATGTAAGTGAGCTTGGGGTGGAAGAACCTTGAGGACCCCTTGTCTTACTGAGATTTCTTGTTTAGAGATCTCACCCCACGTTTGGGGACGCTTATTTTCAGGTTCAGGTAATGTTGAGGGCTCAGGTGGCAGGAGGCCAGAGCTGAGCTAGACTATCTGTATTCTGCTGATATGATGGATGCTGTTTATTGACGGTTGTTTATGTTTTCTGTTAAGTTTATGTTGAGACTGTTATTGGGCATTGTGCCTGATTTGGTGAGCATGGGGTTTGTCCATGCCACATGGTTTTGTTATTGTCTTTTATTTGAAGTTGTAATTAAAGTATCAGGATTTTGACCCAGGCTATGTGTTGTAGTCCTGTGGCTTTAGATACTCACATTATATTTATATATGAGGTATTTCAGTTAGTTGTCTTGCAATTTACATACAGGCAGTATTTTATGAAATTGATTAAGTAATCAAGTTGGCTAAGGTTAATGACGTCATAATTGAATTAAAGAAAAAGTTATTCCGCATTTTAATTAAGCGTGGCTTAATACGATAGTATGTTAACAATCCGGGTTAACACGGGCTGTTACAGTTGAGGTGGTGGCAGAGGACACTGGCCAGCAGCAGCAGGACCAACCCTCATCTCCTCTAACTTGACTCTCATCATAGTCATGTTCGCCAAACGGTTGGCCTCCAATACGTCCTCTGTGGCTTTCCTGTTCGCCTCTTTAATGACGTCCAGCATAGCCTGGTTTACCAGAGAGAACACAAGATAGACACACAGCAAAACATCCTATGTTATTGTAATACATACAGGTTTTTCCCTAGAAAATGCTCTGATACCATAAAATGTAACACCTCATGTTAACCCGGTTTGTTAACATACTATCGTATTAAGCCACGCTTAATTAAAATTTTGCGGAATATCTTTTTCTTTTCAATTATGACGTCATTATCATTACCAAATTGAATTACTTAATTCATTTTCATAAAATATCGCCTGTATGAAAATTGCAAGACAACTAACTGAAATACCTCATAATATAAATATAAAGTGAGTATCTAAGTCACGGGACTACAACACATAGCCCGGATAATATCCTGATACATTATTACAACTGAAGTCTAAAAACATAGTCAAGCCAATGTGGCATGGACAATTCCCATGCTCAATAAATAAGGCAGCAAAGCCCCAACAGCAGTCTCAACTCAAATAACATAATACTGACAGAAAACATAAACAACATCCAATATCCAGTCATGTCAGCATACAACAAGTATATATCAACTAAGCTCTGGCCTCCTGCCGCCAGAGGCATCAGCCCCAAGTTACCTGAACCTGAAATAAGCGTCCCCAAATGTGGGGTGAGATCTCTAAACAAGAAATCTCAGTAAGACAAGAGGTCCTCAAGGATCTTCCACCCCAAGCTTACTTACATGTGCAATATAAGTTCAAAAGCATTAATTTCCAATATAAGTTCCAAAACTATGCAGTGCAACAGATATTCATGCCATGTGTGTTATCACTATTCTACTGGCTAGAGAAATGCAGGAATACGTCTATTACCCACATAGTAGTACAAGAAACACTGTTTACACTTCACCCACAGCCTCACCCTCTTGTATGTACCACGTACTCAGGCTTACCGTATAGGTGGACACCACATGCATATCATAAAGGCACATTGCATATAATAGCTCAACATCATTTCCAAGTATAAAAGCATGTAAACACAACATGCATATAAACCATTCCCCCATGGGGTATGTGGAACCAATCAATGGCTAAACCGGGGAAACGAAAGCTTACCTTGCAAGCTAACTATCCAATGCCAAGAGTCCACACAAGCTCAAAGCCCACAACACAGCTCAATCACAATCTGTTTATACAATAATTCATCATTAATAACCATACACAAGGTTACACTAAGTGATTAAGACTTCCCATCTCATTTTAACTCAATTAAGACATTTTCTGCAGGAGGTATTTGAATACTCTTCGATGAGTATTCGAATACTCCAGCTCTCCAGAAAGTATCCAAATACTTTCACCTAAGTATTCGAATACCACAAGGTATCTGAATACTTTCCCACCAGTATCCGAATACCTCCAAGTATCCGAATAACAAACCCCAAGTGTTCGAATACTATTAAGTATTCGACTACTTCTTCAAGGGTAATCGAATACTTTCTTCCCAGAATGTATCCCAATACTCCAGCAATGAGTATTCGACTAACTGAAGAACAAGTATTCGAATACTGCTCGAAAAGTATTCGAATACTTCTTCATCAGAATGCAGAAACACGAACAGTGGTCTGCATAATCCCATTTTTAAGGGTCCAAACGTGATTTGTAGTCCCAAGACTCCCTCAACAGATGTTCATTAACATCCTAAGACCCCAGAAACACACTCTTTCATTCAAATGGTTCAAGTTATGATTTTTAATGGATTAAAGAAGCTAAACTCAACAAAATGACCAAGAGGTGATCATGATATACCTCAAGTGCTTCAAACTCAGAAAAGACTCCTCCTTGGAGCTCCCAACACAGACGCAAGATGTTGACCTTGCAAGAGCACGAAAATGCACTACAAGTGTACACCTTTTTCTTTCAAAATGGTTTCATGAAGCCCTCAAAGTCAAGCACAAGGCTCACACTACAAAAACACACCAACACAGCCCCTAACTTCTCAACTCAGCAGCCCCCACTCAGCAATGAGTGGCTACACACCCTCCCAAGGTTCCCTACTTAGTGTTTACAAGGCTAGAGGTGAACACTCTCTCATAAAAGAGTCATCTTGAAGGGTTTTTGTGAAGAAGAAGCAATGCAACAGTGAAGAAGGAAGGGAGACACCAGCTGCTGACCAGCCACTCACGTAGGAAAAGAAAATGCCTAGGGTTTTGAGCCCAAAAGTCATATTTATAGCTTCCACAAAATTAAACCCACAGTATTAGCCTTGATTTCTACGCTTATCGTTTTAATCTCAAACTTGATAATAATTATTATGGTCAATTATGGAATTATTTCCTAATTCTCTCATTTAATTAATTAATTTCCTTAATTAGTGGTGCAGGTTCTTACATTCACCCCTCATTTTTAAGGATTTTCCCTAAGAAGACACTTTTCATTCTGGACAACTCTGAGGTCATTTGGGAGGCGAAAGCTCTGGAGAGTGGGAGAGAGATCTCTTCTTCTACCTTTCTGTAGTTCTTGTAGTTTTATGTTTTCATTTGAATATTGGATTTTAGCCATGATAATGGTTGGCTAGAACCTCTTTGTTGTGGTTAGGGTCACGAACCCTTGTGAACCTCTGATACAATGGATTGAGTTTTTATTGATATATTTATCTTTTGAATTTCGTTCTATTCTGATCGTATTGTTATTGTTGTTATTAGATCCGATCAATCTATTAAGTAATAATAAATCTGAGGATTAGGGCCAACAAGAGGGATCTGAGGTCTTTAATCCGGAAAGGGAATAGAACGACGGTATGAACATGATCTAGGGATAGACATGATTCATATTGTAGATGTTTTAATTATCGATCTTTATGCTTGATCTCATATAGGGCACCTCAAGGAATTAGGGTTCTATATGAGATTAAAGGGTTAATTCTTCAAGGGATTGAGAATTAACTACTGATACCTTTATCTGATAATTATCTAATTTCACGATTTATATATTAATATTTAACTTAATCCAGAGTAAAAGGTGGGGATCATCGGTGAGTGTTCTCTAACTGCAGCGTTTTTCTCATAAATTCAAACCCTTATTTTATTGGATTCTTGATTATTCAAAAATAAAAAAAACACGTCTTTTATTTTACAAATCAATTTCCCACACAATCCTGACATTCGTGTCAAAAACCTTTTGGAATATTTAATCTTAAAAAGAATAGTTTAATTGATTTAGACACACTCTCTGTGGATACAAACTTTACTTATCATTTTATTACTTGCGCGATTCGGTACACTTGCCGATTCACGTCAAGTTTTTGGCGCCGTTGCCGGGGAGTGTTTTTCTAAAATCAATTAATCTTGATTTTAAAGATTAAATTGTTTTTATTTTATTTTTAATTTTATTTTTGTTTTGAATCTGTGCTACTAATCTTTTCTCTGAAGTTGTATGCAAAGCAGTGCTTTTCTAAGGAGAAGCGAACGAATTGCTCAAAGAGAGAAGGAAAGAAAAAGGGCACAGACAACTCCCATTTCAGTAGCTGAAACCCTAGAGATGGCTGCTCCTAATCCGAATGCTGATCCTAGGATGAACACCATTCTCACGCCTATCTTTAACAGGCCCAATGCTGGAATTGTTCCACCAGAACTTGGGAACAATCAATGGGAGCTCAAGTCCAACATCATTCAGTTGGCCGAGAGAGAAAAGTATGGAGGAGAGGACAATGAAGATCCTCACAGATTCGTTGACAGATTTTCACGAATCTGTGACTCTACAAAGCCTCCACATGTTTCTGATGATGCAATACGATTGAGACTTTTTCCTTTTTCTGTTAAGGGAAAAGCTCTTGATTGGGTGGAAAGACAACCTGCTGATAGCATCATTTCTTGGGAAAACTTGTCCGAAAAATTCTTTGCAGAGTTCTTCCCCATGGAGAAATACAACAACATGGTGAATGATATCACCTCCTTCAAACAACAAATGGGAGAGACCATCTGCGCTTCTTGGAATAGATTCAAGGCCCTTATGAGAAAGGTTCCTCATTATAACCTATCTCAAGGGGACCAAGTGAGAATCTTTTTCAATGGTTGTCTACCGGAGACGAAACTGGTTATTAATACTGCAGCAGGCGGTTCTTTAGGTGATAAGCTAGCTTCAGAGTCATATCATCTGATTGACAAGTTAGCTAAAAATGAGAATGAAACATCTTCAAGGGCAGGAAAAAGGGAAGTAGTGCCACTCAATGATAATAATGCAATGCTGGCAGAGCAAAAGTTGTTATCACAACAGATGTCTAATCTGAATGCAAAGTTTGAGAGGTTGCAGCTTTCTAAAGTTCAAACAAATGCAGTTGTTCTTGACTGTGAATATTGTCATGAAGATCATGACACCAATACTTGTCCTACATTGATGTCTTCAGATTCTGCTCAACAGGTGCAGGTAAATGGCATTTGGTATGATCAGCGCCCTAATCAACAAAATTTCTCAAGGAATCAGAATAATTCTGCTGGCGGTAATAGTTACCAAAGGAAGAGTTATCAAGGTATTGGTTTAGATATGACATCTGACAACTATCTAAAACCACCACCTATTCCAAAAAGAGAGCCTTCCGACCTGGAGCGTTTAGTAGGAACGTTAGCCCAAAGTACTAACACTTTCATGGAAGAGAGTAAGGCTAATAAAAAAAGTACCAATGCTTTCATTGAGGAAAGTAGAGCTGAGTCCAGGAACACTAAAGCTTCAATCAAGAACCTGGAATATCAGGTTGGTCAACTTGCCCAACAGTTATCTGATAGAGCTCCAGGTACCTTTCCTGGTAATACTACTACCAATCCCAAAGAAAATTGTATGGCAGTTATAACTAGAAGCGGGAAAGTGGTATCATCCCCACCAAAACCTATAGAAGAGGAAGAGAAGGTTGAACAGGAGGAGAAATCTGAAAAAGAAACTGAAAAGTCTCCTGAAATATTGAAACCGGCTGATGATGTGAAGGAGCCAGCTACTCTTCCAAAAGCAAAATTTGAACTTAGTGAAGAGTATCTTATGAAAATGGCACCTTATCCTGGAAGGTTGAAGCCAGAATTAAAAGCAAAAAGTTATGACAGATTTCTTGATATTTTCAAGAAATTGCATGTGAACATCCCGTTTGCTGAAGCATTGGCTAATATGCCAAACTATGCAAAATTCATGAAAGATCTCTTTTCCAGGAAGCATAAGCTACAAGAGTGTCAAACAGTTGCACTTACTGAGAAGTGCAGTGCTATTATCACTAGGAAGTTTCCTCCTAAACTTCGTGATCCTGGAAGCTTCAACATTGAAATTGAAATTGGAGATACAAAGATTGGCCAAGCTTTGTGTGATTTAGGGGCGAGCATTAATCTAATGCCCTTATTTGTCTGTAAAGCCTTGGGGATTACTGAATTGAAGCCTACTTTGGTTTCTCTTCAGCTTGCTGATAGATCCTTAAGGAAGCCAAGTGGTATAGTCGAAGATGTCCTTTTAAAAATTGACAAGTTCATCTTTCCGGCTGATTTTATTGTGCTTGATATGGAGGTAGAAAATGAAATGCCTCTCATATTGGGTAGACCTTTCCTAGCCACAGCCCGTGCAATGATTGATGTTGAAAACGGGAAGCTTGAACTAAGGATGAATGATGAGACCGTTACCATCAATGTCTTTGATTCTTTAAAACAGTCTTCTCACAAAGATGATTGTTTTAGTCTGGAAATCTTAAAGGAAAAGCAAAGTGTAGCGGTTGAAGTTTCTAGAAGAGCAGATGATGAAAATGGTGCCACGAAGGTGGAGTTGAAGGAGTCTCCTAAAACTTTAAGAGATATCTTCTTGTGTAACAAGGTAGTGATTGAAGCACTGAAGGAAGAAAAGACTGAATTGAAAGACAAAGATCCCTCTGCTCATACCAATAAAATTCTAAATGAGGATGATGGCAAACATGAGAAGAAACCCCAAGGGAGGAGTCATCCTACAATGAAGAAGGTAGTGAGAAAAGAGGTGATCAAACTCTTTAATAAGAATTGGAAGAGACACCGGAAGCTAAAGTTTGACAAGAGACATAGAGATTCTATCTCTCAGAAGAATCAAAGCTTCAAAGAGTTTCTAACATGGCTCCATGGTTTGGGCCAAATTTGGGAATGGTGGCTCCAAACACCAAGGCAGCCAATACCACCAGATCCTCCGTTTGCTGAGTCATCCCACGCTGCTGAGTGGGATGACATGGAGGTTTGACTTTATCTCCTTGCTGACGGAGATTTTGTACATTAGTTTATTTTTCTGTTTTGTATTTTAGTTAGTATATTTTTCTCTGTTGTTTTAAGGTGCGCATTATAGTCTCTTCTATATGCCACTGCTTGTTCCATTGTGCAGGTTTTCCTTCTTGTGGTTTAATTATTGCTGAGGACAACAATGCTCTAAATCTGGGAATGGTGGGCTTGCGCCTTAGAACTGCAATTCTTCTATCAGGGGAGATATCCTAACTCTTTTCATTTTCTTAGTTATTTTTTATAGTTATTTGGTGTGCCATTAAAAAAATTAAAAAAAAAAAATAAAAAAATAAAAAATAAAATAAAAAAATGTGTGTTTTGAACAAATCCCAGGTTTAAATGTGCTCATCTTGTTAATGTACATGATTAAATTCTTGGAATATATTGTATGACTTTCTGACATAACATTGCATAGGCATAATTAGATTGTATGATTGCTCGTTTGTCTGAATTAATATTGTGAAATTCTGATAATGTCTGAGGTCAATTTTCTTGAGTCTGCATTGATACCATAGCTGTGAGGTTTTGAGCCTAAACACTGAAATTTTTGTTGAGAGGTCTCACTGTTGTAATACTCTAGAACTTGATTTGTTTCTCTATTATGCATGCATTGATTGATATGATAAAGGCATTTTGTTCTTAATTGTTATTGGCCAAAATAACTCACCTGTATGAGATTTTCCCCTTGCTAGCCCTTTGAGCCTGAACTTAATTCTTGATAAATGACCTGTGGCCTGATTGATGGCTTAGCCTATATCCATTTTTCGTGACTTACCTTGATTGAGATTGAATCATTGAATGTGTTGAAAATAAAATAAAGAAATTGAGGTAAGCTCCACAAAGGTCAAGTGATTAAGGGATAAAAAAAAAATCATCTATGCCCTTATAAAAAAAAAGGAAAAGAGTAAAAGGTGGGCTGGAAGGAATTAATTCCCGAAATTCTGTGGGGATGTTAGTGGAGCAAAAATCATTGAATTGAATGTGTTAAAGTGAAATAATATCAGTTTTCAATCTCATTGTTGTTTGAGCTACTATCCATATATTCCTACCCTATTACCCCGGCCAAGTTACAACCTGTGAAGTCCTTTTGATCAATTAATGCATGTGTGTGATTCTTCATTTTTAAGAATTTTTTAGAATATGATCAAGCCTATGGTAGTGTTATAGCTTTGAGTGATTGAGTGCTCATTATACCCTTAAACACTGAGTGTAGAGTGAATATTATTTATCTGTGTGAGGGGTAACCAATGTAGACTTGTATCTCTAAGAAGCTGATGACATTATTGGGAGTTTATGATGTTGAGTCAGGCATGCATGGCATATTGTGTCTGAGAGTGTCTCTGGAATGTTATGTTGGATTAATTAAATATGTCCTGGACTGAGTCTTTTACATTGCTGGGGACAGCAACATTTAAATCTGGGAATTATTTGATATGCGATCAGCATATAAGGAATTGTAAGATAAAAAGAGGAAGAATGTTACTTAATCTGATGCAAGAAAAGGGCAAAATCACTGTTAATTTGTCAAATATCTTAATCTAAAGTTGTATACTGATTTTATGTTGATTTCATAGGAGAAATGCACAGATTAGAGCTGAAAAGGACAAAGTGAAACTAAAGGCCCACGCTACGAGCGTGGGAATGGCGCTTGCAGCATCAGAGGATCGCGCAACTGTTGAATTCAGATTTTAAATTCGAAATTTGAATTCAATTTTATTTTAATTAAATCTTTCTGTTAAACGTTTCTGTAATAAATTCATACTTTAATATTTCCGTTAAACGTTTCTGTAATAAATTCATACTTTAATATTTCCGTTATAACGTTTATGTAATAAATTGTAAGGTTTCCGTTATACGTTTCAAGGTCAAATAAAGGAGCGCAGAAAAAGACCCCAAGACAGTGAGTCTATGCTTCAAGCGTAGAACCCTACGCTTGAAGCGTAGACAAGGAGAAAAGAGGCAGAAGCTCCACGCTTGGAGCGTGGATCCTGCGCTCCAAGCGTAGGGTTGAGATGGACAGCTGTCAGTTGCGAGAAAAGGAGGATTCTGAGGTGCATAAAAAGGGCACAAGGCAACCCTAAGAAGACACTTTTCATTCTGGACAACTCTGAGGTCATTTGGGAGGCGAAAGCTCTGGAGAGTGGGAGAGAGATCTCTTCTTCTACCTTTCTGTAGTTCTTGTAGTTTTATGTTTTCATTTGAATATTGGATTTTAGCCATGATAATGGTTGGCTAGAACCTCTTTGTTGTGGTTAGGGTCACGAACCCTTGTGAACCCCTGATACAATGGATTGAGTTTTTATTGATATATTTATCTTTTGAATTTCGTTCTATTCTGATCGTATTGTTATTGTTGTTATTAGATCCTATCAATCTAGTAATTGATAATAAATCTGAGGATTAAGGCCAACAAGAGGGATATGAGGTCTTTAATCCGGAAAGGGAATAGAACGACGGTATGAACATGATCTAGGGATAGACATGATTCATATTGTAGATGTTTTAATTATCGATCTTTATGCTTGATCTCATATAGGGAACCTCAAGGAATTAGGGTTCTATATGAGATTAAAGGGTTAATTCTTCAAGGGATTGAGAATTAACTACTGATACCTTTATCTGATAATTATCTAATTTCACGATTTATATATTAATATTTAACTTAATCCAGAGTAAAAGGTGGGGATCATCGGTGAGTGTTCTCTAACTGCAGCGTTTTTCTCATAAATTCAAACCCTTATTTTATTGGATTCTTGATTATTCAAAAATAAAAAAAACACGTCTTTTATTTTACAAATCAATTTCCCACACAATCCTGACATTCGTGTCAAAAACCTTTTGGAATATTTAATCTTAAAAAGAATAGTTTAATTGATTTAGACACACTCTCTGTGGATACGAACTTTACTTATCATTTTATTACTTGCGCGATTCGGTACATTTGCCGATTCACGTCAGCCCGACCAACACCGTGACAGGTGAAAGTTTCACAAACACGTGCTCACCCTCACTGAACTCCAATGGACGATGGTTGAACGAAAATTCAATCAACGGAAGGTACCCATCCCATGCTGAACCCTGCTCCAACGCGCAAGCCTCAACATGTCCTCCAAGTTCTGGATGGTCCTCTCAGTCTGTCCATCAGTCTGAGGGTGATAGGCGGTACTCAATCTCAAATGTGTACCAAAAGCTCCCTTGAGCGCCTCCCAGAACTGAGATGTGAACTTCGGGTCCCTATCACTGATGATACTCTTGAGCACCCCGTGAAGCCTCACAATCTCGCGAACATAAAGCGTGGCCAATTGCTATGTAGTGAAGCTCACCTTCACTGGAAGAAAATGGGCAGACTTTGTCAGTCTCTCCACAATGACCCAGATAGAGTCACAGCCTGCCTGATTCTTCGGCAATCCCACCACGAAGTCCATGGAAATGCTCTCCCAGTTCCATTGTGGTATCTCAAGAGGTTGAAGTTTACCAGACGGTTTCTGGTGCTCTATCTTCACCTTCTGGCATACCAAACATTTGGACACGTACACCGCTATGTCTTTCTTCATGCCCGACCACCAAAAATTTCTCTTCAGGTCCTGGTACATTTTTGTAGCACCAGGGTGGATAGTAAACTGGCCCTTATGGCCTTAGGCCATAACCTCTTCGGTCAACGGACCTCGAGGAATCACAATCCTCTTCTGAAACAACAGCAATCCATCCTCATTCCAAGACACACCATCTTGGTTCTTCACATAGTCAAGGCACTCTCTTTGCACTTGCACCTTTTTAATCTTCTCCATCAGCTCATTAAACACTTATGCTGTTTCCATCTCAAGAAGTGCTCCCCCAAACAAGGAAGTCATTTTCAGGTCACGAAACTTCTCGATCACATCCAAATCACCCATCATCAAACTGGATAGGCTCATAGATTTCCGGCTCAAAGCGTCAGCTACCACATTGGCCTTGCCAGGGCAGTACCTCAACTCAAAGTCGTAATCCTTCAAGAACTCCATCCATCTCCTCTGTCTCATGTTCAACTCCTTCTGGTCAAACTGATACTTCAAGCTCTTATGGTCACTGAACACAGCAAACTTCATGCCATACAAGTAATGCCTCCAAATCTTGAAAGCAAAAACAATAGTAGCCAACTCAAAGTCATGAGTCGGGTTTTTCTCCTCATGAGGCTTCAGCTGCCTCGAAGCATAAGCAACAGCTTTACCCCTCTGCATCAACATGCAGCCTAGCCCCTTCCCAAAGGCATCGCAATATAACTCAAACTGCTTTGCAGGATCAGGAAGGACTAACACAGGTGCAGTAGTTAGTCTCTCCTCCAACTCTTGGAAGCACTCCTCACATTCATGTGTCCACATAAATGGAGTATCCTTTCGGGTAAGGCGAGTCAGCGGTAACACCATCTTGGAGAATCCCTCAATGAACCTCCTGTAGTACCCAGCCAAACCTAAGAAGCTCCTCACCTCTGTAACCGTCTTGGGCCTCTCCCAATCCATCACGGCCTCAATCTTGTTAGGATCAACAGCAACTCCATCAGCAGAAATCACATGACCCAGAAATTTCACCGACTTGAGCCAAAACTCACATTTCAACGGCTTCACATATAGCTTTTTCTCTTTCAGCACTTGCAACACAGTCTTCAAGTGCTCAACATGTTCCTCCTCAGTCTTGGAGTATATCAAGATGTCTTCAATGAAGACGATCACAAACAGATCCAGGTACGGCTGGAAAATCCTGTTCTTGTAGTCCATGAACACTGCGGGTGCATTGGTGAGTCCGAACGGGATCACCAAATACTCATAATGATCGTACCTCGAACGAAACGCGGTCTTTGGGACATCCTCCGGCTTTACCCGAATCTGATGGTATCTGAACCAGAGATCAATCTTCAAATACACGCAAGCACCCCTGAGCTGATCCAGTAAATCACCAATGCGTGGAAGGGGATACTTGTTCTTGATTGTCACCTTGTTCAACTGCTTGTAGTCGGTGCACAATCGTATTGTCCCGTTCTTCTTCTTCACGAAGATGACCAGTGCTCTCCACGAAGACACACTCGGTCGAATGAAATCCTTCGCCGAAAGATCTTCAATGTGCTTCTTCAGCTCAGCCAATTCAGCAAAGGATCTTGAGGATCTTTCAGCGAAGGATTTCATTCGACCGAGTGTGTCCCCGTGGGGAGCACCAGTCAACTTCGTGAAGAAGAAGGACGTGACAATGCAATTGTGCACCGATTACAGGAAGTTGAACAAGGTGACGATCAAGAACAAGTATCCCTTTCCACTCATTGATGATTTGTTGGATCAGCTCAGGGGTGCTTGCGTGTATTCCAAGATTGAACTCTGGTCCGGATACCATCATATTCGGGTAAAGCCGGAGGATGTCCCAAAGACCGTGTTTCATTCAAGATACGATCATTATGAGTATTTGGTGATCTCGTTTGGACTCACTAATGCACCCGCAGTGTTCATGGACTACATGAACAGGATTTTCCAGCCGTACCTGGATCAGTTTATGATCGTCTTCATTTACGACATCTTGATATACTCCAAGCTAAGGAGGAATATGATGAGCACCTAAAGATTGTGTTGCAAGTGCTGAAAGAGAAAAAGATATTTGCAAAGCCGTTGAAATGTGAGTTTTGGCTCACGTCGGTAAAAAATTTGGGTCATGTGATTTCTGCTGACGGAGTTACAGTTGATCCTAACAAGATTAAGGCCGTGATGGATTGGGTGAGACCCAAGATGGTTACAGAAGTGAGGATCTTCTTAGGTTTGGCTGGGTACTACAGGAGGTTCATTGAGGGATTCTCCAAGATGGTGTTATCGATGACTCGCCTTACCCGAAAGGAGACTCCATTTGTGTGGACACATGAATGTGAAGAGTGCTTCCAGGAGTTGAAGAAGAGACTGACTACTGCACCTATATCGGTCCTTCCTGATCCTGCGGAGCAGTTTGAGTTATACTGTGATACCTCTGGGAAGGGGCTAGGCTGCGTGTCGATGCAGAAGGTTAAATTTGTTGCTTATGCTTCGAGCCAGTTGAAGCCTCATGAGGAGAACTTCCCGACTCATGACTTGGAGTTGGCTGCTATTTTATTTGCTTTCAAGATTTGGGGGCATTACTTGTATGGCATGAAATTTGCCGTGTTCAGTGACCACAAGAGCTTGAATATCTATTTGATCAGAAGGAGTTGAACATGAGACAGAGGAGATGGATGGAGTTCTTGAAGGATTACGACTTCGAGTTGAGGTACCATCCTGGCAAGGCCAATGTGGTAGCTGACGCCTTGAGCCGGAAATCCGTGAGCCTATCAACTTTGAAGATGAGCAATGATGATGTGATAGAGAAGTTCTGAGACTTGAGAGTGAACTCCTTATTTGGGGGCGCACTTCTCGAGATAGAGACAGCATAAGTGATTAACGAGTTAATGGAAAAGATTAAAGAAGCGCAAGTGCAAAGAGAGTGTCTTGACTATGTGAAGAACCAAGACGGTGTGTCTTGGAATGAGGATGGGTTATTGTTGTTTCAGAAGAGGATTGTGATTCCTCGAGGTTCGTTGACCGAAGAGGTTATGGCAGAGGGCCATAAGGGCCAGTTTACTATCCACCCTGGTGCTACAAAAATGTACTAGGACTTAAAGAGAAATTTTTGGTGGCCGGACATGAAGAAAGACATAGCGGTCTACGTGTCCAAGTGTTTGATTTGCCAGAAGATGAAGATTGAACACCAAAAATCATCTGGTGAACTTCAACATCTTGAGATTGAAGTGGGAGAGCATTTCCATGGACTTTGTGGTGGGTTTGCCGAAGACTCAGGCGGGTTGTGACTCTATCTGGGTCATTATGGACAGACTGACGAAGTCTGCCCATTTTCTTCCAGTGAAGGTGAGCTTCACTATAGAGCAGTTGGCCAAGCTTTATGTTCGCGAGATTGTGAGGCTTCTCGGTGTGCCCGAGAGTATCATCAGTGACAGGGACCCGAAGTTTACATCTCGGTTTTGGGAGGCACTGCAGGGAGCTTTTGGTACGCAGTTGAGATTGAGAACCGCCTATCACCCTCAGACTGACGGACAGACTGAGCGGACCATCCGGACATTGGAGGACATGTTAAGGGCTTGCATGTTAGAGAAGGGTTCAACATGGGATAGGTACCTTCCGTTGGTGGAATTTTCATACAACAACACTTTTCATGCTAGCCTAGGCATGGCGCCTGATGGTCCTCAAAAGTTGAGGTCCATTAGGTACATATTGTTCCACCAAGCCCAAGTTTTGATTACAAATCACTCTCTTTAACCTCCTTCTTCCATGAGGAACAATTTTTTTAAAAAAGCAGACCAGAGCAATACGTGAAACGGGAATTAGAGTACGCTTGGAGCAAATTAACATTATCTTTTTCACATATGATTATTGGGTTAATTTATTTTGATCAAGAAACCTAAGACCCAACAAGAGGAGCTGCACATTTAGGAAAGAGAGAGGGATGTTGCGCAGAAAGGAGCATAAAGCCTGCTACAGTACAGGAAGCAAATAAAGGAAGCAATCAAGAGCCTCCACGTCAGCATCAACAGAGAAGGTGGAGGTGTCTCCCTGCTACAGTACAGAAGCAGGAAAAGGAAGCAATCAGGAGCCGCCACATCAGCTATAGCAGAAATAGTGGGCATGTCTCCCTGATCCCAGAATTCTTGCGCACAAGGAAAAACCAAAAGCAAGGGGGACCACTTCCATCAAGTGCTGCGCTGGCAAGGAGCAAAGATGCTATTGGAGAGTATTCCTATGAAGAGTTGAGTTGGCAAGGAGCAGAGCTACCATTGGAGAGGATTTGAAGAAAGCACAGCCCTTGATGAAAGGAACAGTGAGGATTAAATGAAAGGGCTCTATAAAAGGAACATAGGAAACAACCAAAAAGGGACAGACATTCTAGGATAGTTTTTATTATTCCTTTTGTTTTTCTTAAGAAAAAATGCTCACTAGGAGCTAACTTTCTTTAAGTATATAAGGGTTCCATAGAAGTAATCGCTTTTGTCTTAGGATAACTTTGTAAGGAACACATATTTTATAAATGAAATATGAGTTGCTCTTTGGTTTAATATATTGATTATGTGAAACCCCTTGGGCTGTAACCTCATCCCGGGACCACTCGATTGATGAAACACTGACAGGGGCGTGTGGAGCAGTCTCAAGATCTTGGGGTAGTTTAGCCTGAAGAAAGGAGGGAGAAACACCCGGAATGAGGAGCACTGCCATGTGAATCCATGCTCTTTTGAGAAGGCAACATGGTTTCCTTGTGTGTAACTCTAAGACCTCTAGAGTAAGAGGAGCAAGGCCTTGCTCTCTTCTTACCCTAAGGCAAAGTAAAGGAAGGAGCAGATTCCACTTATAAAATATGCTACCAAGCAGGGTTAACCAAAGGGATGAAAATATGGAGCCCGTAAACACCTACTTAACCTTCTTAAAAATCAACCACATATCAATCTTTTGTTGCAACTCTTTCCACAACATTTTACTTGTGTTCACATTACTGATTTTACTCTCATCTCACTGATTACTTTTGAGCTACTTCAAATTGATGTTTTTATATTCGATGATCATACTAAGTTTTCACCGCTCTCATCTAGGTTCAGAATGGTTAACATTGTTTAACTAGCTGAATAGAGATTGCTCTTTGTGAAGCTTGATCGAGAATAGTTGCTTTTCATTATTTTATTTTTACAAATTAAGTTTCCTTGAACGTTTCTTACTTCACAATTGCTCCCTGAGGACGATAAATCTGGGGCTATAACACCCTATATTGCTTGACACGTGCGCTTGCGTATAGTCGAAGAGGGTTGCTCTCAGTCAGAGTAAATTGCTCCTGTTGGTAAATCTGACTGTTGCTCTGTGCTCTTGCTCCTACAATATAAATTATTCCCGAACAGCTCGCGGTCCGACCAAGCAGCGCCCTACGAAGCACTGTACGGTAGGAGGTGTCGGACTCCTACCTGCTTGTCTGAGGTTGGAGATAAGGAGCTTTTTGGCTTCGACTTTGTCCAAGATACTACCCAACAGATCCAGATGATCAGAGAAAAGTTGAAGCAAGCGCAGAATCGCCAGAAAAGCTACTATGATGTCAAGCATCGTCCACTGGAGTTCAGTGAGGGTGAGCACGTGTTTGTGAAACTTTCACCTGTCACCGGTGTTGGTCGGGCCTTGGGAGTGAGGAAGCTGAGCCCGCGGTTTATTGGGCCATACCAGATTCTTGGCAGAGTAGGACCAGTTGCCTACCGGCTTGCCTTGCCTCCGAACTTGGCTAACATCCACGACGTGTTTCACGTGTCTCAGCTTCGGAAGTACATAGCGAATCCTTCGCACGTGGTGCAACCGGATGATGTGGAGGTTCTGGAGAACCTAAAGACTCCCGTCGGACCACTCAAGATTCTCGATCGAGGCGAGAAGCAGCTTAAGAGCAAGACCATTCTGATGGTCAAAGTGCAGTGGACTGGACGGACTCCTGAAAAGTGCACTTGGGAGCGAGAGGACGAGCTTCTCCGGTAGTATACCAATTTTCGAGATATGTATGTTTCTGATTTTGAGGACAAAATCCTTAAAAAAGTGGGGTGAATGTAAGAACCCGCATCGTTAATTAAGGAGATTAATTAATTAAATGGTTTAATTAGGAAATAATTCCATAATTGACTCTAATAATTATTATGAGGCTCTAATAATTATAGTAAGTGAGTGATAATGCTGAAAGTCATTTTTCGGGCGAAAAGTGCAGATACCGGTTCTGCTACTCGATGTAAATGCGTACCGGTGAAGTATCCCGAAAAATTATAATAAGTGCATGATAATTACTAGAATAATATGTAGGACTTGTAAAACAAGTTTCAAGTCAAAATAATGAGAACTTGTGCCAAAACTAATAGTGTCTATGGAAAAGCGCGTACCGAAAAGGTGCTCCGAAAAATAAAATAAAAATATGAAAAATCTTAGAAAAATAATATCCGGATATTGATATCCGGATATGGGGTCTTGATATTCGGATATGGATATCCGGATATGGGGTCTTGATATTCGGATATGGATATCCGGATATGCCCCCGATATATATCCGGATATTCTGGGTTTTCGATGAACAGTGAGGTACTGTTCATACAGAATTGATGTTTGGCTTTGTGGATCCTAGTGTGATGAAGTGGTGCTTCTGTAATAACTTATCTAAGTCAGAACCTGAGTGGTTAAGGGCTTATGGCTTTGTGGGAAGCCTTAAGACATAAAACGTAAAAGGAAAGGCATTGTCTTTGTGATGTATGCTTGTAGAGTATGATTATTGATATTTGTGATACTGTTGTGGTTGAGCTTTGAGAGTGTGTGGACTCTTGGTTGGGATAACTAGCTTGCAAGGTAAGCTTTCGTGTCCTCGGTTTAGCCATGTTGTGGTTTCACCATATCCTATGGGGGTATGGTTATATGCATGCTGTATTACATGCTTTTGATGTTTTGGAAATGTTGTTGAGCTGTTATATGCAATGTGCCTTTATGATATGCAGCAGGAGGCCAGAGCTGAGTTAGAGTTTGCTGCTATATGCTGTCATTGTGCGATGTTGTTTATGTTTTCCGCTTTTATATTGATGTTTGAGTTGAGACTATTGCTGGGCTATGTTGCCTTATTTGGTGAGCATGGGGTTTCACCGTGCCACATTGACTTGTCTTTATGTTTTTAGACATTAGTTGAATAATGTATCAGGATATTGTCCGGACTACGTGTTGTAGATCCGTGACTTTAGATATTCACTTTATATTTATATATGAGGTATTCAGTTAGCTGTATTGCAATTTACATACTATAATAGCCCAAAATAATTAATTAGCAAAATACACGTGATTAGATAATTAAGCATGTATTAGTGAGTAAAAATAAGTAAATTCCCTTATAAAATTAATTAGGGTCACTTTTGAGGTAAAAAGTGTACTGTGAAAATTAAGGGGTATAAATGGGTGTAGACAAAAGTGCCCAAAATATAAAAATGGAAGTAGAAATATTCCTAGAAAAATATTCCAGACTATTGGGTAAAGTTTGGTAATTAATGGAGTTGAATACATAGATGAACCGATACCCACTTAACCTATGTTAAGTGGCTAGCAACTAAAGGAACCCCATATTTCCCAACCCAACCCGCGTGAGCAGAAGGAAAGAAGAAAAGAAGAAGAAAATAAGAGAGAAAGGGAAGGAAGAAGAAAGGAAAGGGGAAAACCCTAGAGGGAGAAATCCTCAACCATTTTGAGTGATTCAAAAGCCTAAACCACTCCAAATCTTCCCCTCTTTCACAATCCTAGCTTGGATCTTAGTGGGGAGTTGTGTGGTTTGAGATATTTCCTTCCAAAGTTTTGACCCATTGGAGGAATTGAGAGATTTGTTGGTTTCTACCTCCATGGAAGCTTGAGGAGTAGCCAATCCTTGGTTGTGCAACCATTGGTGGTAAGATTTCATCCTTTGAACTCTATTTTCATGAAGAATCCATGATTTAGGTTTTGGATGAATAGTGTCTAGGGTTTATGGTTATGTGAGTAAATGGGCTATGTTCTAGGAAGATTGAGGCCTAGAGTATGTTGAGAAAAATGCTAGGAATGACATTTAATCGGTGAAAATAAGTTTATATAGTCATATGATTTTGTTTGGAAAATTACAAAATTATGCATTTGACTATGGTTTGGCTTGTTGGTGTAATCAATGGTTTGGTTTGGGTTGATTGTTGATATTGTCCATGTGATGCTTAGGATTGAGGCATTTGGACCAACCGTGAATAACCAACCGTTGGAGCAAGCTATGGAGCTCGGTTAGCTCCTTGAAGTTAATGTTGTGTTGTGAAGAACAAAGGTTTAGTTGGAAGCTTTGAGGTAAGCCTTCGGACCTTGGGTGTAATTCCTTTTATTGTTCCACCAAGCCCTGAACGGGTAATGGTGTGTTGTTGTATATAAATGCAATGAAATAGTGTAATGCTTTGTTATACGTATTTGCATGCTTTGGTGTGACATAGGATGGTGTTTCCCTATGTTGGTATGTTGCATGACGATGCGTAAATCATACTTGGTAGTTTAGCTGGCCAGTAGGAGTATTTGCATCTGAGTATCCTTAGGACAGCTCGAGAGCTCGAGGGATTTCTCCTGGAGATGTTTTGTACACTTGCATGAATATGTATTTGCTGCATTATTATTGTCATTGCTATTACACTGTTATTGAACTATGGGGTGGAGAGATGCTCCAAGGACCCCTGGTTTACAGGATATATTCGTATATCTCACTCCGTGTGGTTGGGGACCCCCTTTCAGGAAAGGATGCTGCAGGAGCCTCTGATGGCAAGTGGCCATACTTGAAGTAAATGGACATAGGAAGACTTAGGGTCATTTGATTAAGCATGCTATTTTGTAATTCATATGTACAAGATTGTAAATGAAAGTCATTTGTTATATGCATGCTATGTTTAATTGGTTGGACTTAGCCTATGCTCATCCCCTTTGGTATCTCTTTTGTTGATGGGAGCCAAGGAGTGATCATAGTGTTTTGTAGCTAAGTCCCATAATTTGTAATTGAAACTTGTAAACATGATGTAATGTTGTAATTATTGGGTATTTGCATATATGATGAAATGATATGTATGCTTCTATTGTGTAAGAGTATCTAGAGAGACTAGAATTCATATATTGAAAGGATTACATGATGTAAATTAGGTGAAAGAAGACCTTAGGGTTGGAAAACCAATTTAAAACAAAGATACCCTGTCTTGTTGTCCAATTTTCGTATCCTATACGATAGATTTGGATCCTTGTGTCTGGATGGAAGTTGTAGATATGTTTCTTAGCTTTCCATAGAGACCAAGATTGTGTAATTTGGATAAGTATAACTCAAGTTATGGTTAAAACACCACAGGTAGGTTAAACTGCCCTGTTTTGGGTGCTTGCTCCAGACTGTCCACGCTTGGAGCGTAGGATCCACGCTTGAAGCGTAGACCCACTGTCCCATTAATCTCCTCTACGCTTGAAGCGTTGAGTTCTACGCTTGAAGCGTAGAGGATCTAACGTTTCAGCACCTGTCGCTTAGAAACCTCATAACTTGGGCTACGGTGCTCCGATTTGAGCGCGGTTTGAACCCACGCGTAAGCAATGAAAAATCCTATAATATTATGGGAAAATGAAGACCATAATAATTGAAATGAATGTATGGTATTAAGCTTTAAGTATGTTATTCCGCAATGTATTATGGTTATGGTCACGCAATTGGGTAATTTTAATTCGGCTTGTTTTAAAAGAGAAATTTAACCGGATTTTAATTGCACCAATGTGATTGTAACTGCGCTTAATATCATAAGTCAATGTTAACAAATCGGTTCTAGAACGGGGTGTTACATTTTATGGTATCAGAGCAGTTTTGTAGGGAAACTTGTGGACTATTGTAAATTGTGTTTGTTGTTTAATGCTTTATTGTTGTTTTGGTACTCTTGATGATTATTGTATTTGTGATCACTTAGTGTGAGCCTGAT
>JAVKPL010009082.1:0-35888 GCA_032173675.1 Gastrolobium villosum | reverse complement strand
ATGATCAGCCACTTTATTTTCTACTCCAATTTTGTCCTGCATCTCCAAATCAAACTCTTGAAAGAGTAGCATCCACCTCAACAGTCGTGGTTTGGCGTCCTACTTAGTCATCAAAAACTTAATAGCATACTGGTCAGTGAAAACAATGATTTTAGATCCTAACAAGTAAGGTCTAAATTTGTCTAATGCATAAACCACTGCTAACATTTCTTTCTCAGTTGTTGCATAATTAACCTGAGCATCATTCAAAACTTTGCTAGCATAGTAAATGACATGTAACAATTTTTCCTTACGCTGACCAAGGACTGCACCAATTGCCTAAGCACTGGCGTCACACATGAGTTCAAATGGAAGGTTCCAAACAGGAGCTGTAAGCACAGGAGCTGTAGTAAGCTTCTCCTTTAACAAATGGAATGCCTTCGAACATGTATCATCAAACACAAATTCGGAGTCTTTCACCAAGAGTTGGCTCAATGGTTTAGCAATCTTGGAGAAATCCTTGATGAACCGCCTGTAAAAACCTGCATGTCCTAGGAAACTCCTAACAGCATTTACATTTACGGGAATGAGAATTTGTTCAATTAACATCAATTTTGCTTTATCAACTTCAATCCCTGCATTAGAGATTTTGTGTCCCAGCACTATACCTTCAGTTACCATAAAATGGCACTTTTCCCAATTCAGAACCAGGTTAGTCTCATTACATCTTTTCAAAACCTTAGACAAATTGTTCAAACAAGAATCAAAGTTAGAACTAAAAACAGAGAAGTCATCCATAAATACCTCTAATCCTTTCTCCACCATATCAGAAAAAATGGAGAGCATACACCTTTGGAATGTGGCAGGTGCATTGCAGAGGCCGAACGACATTCTTCTGTATGCGAAGACTCCAAATGGGCAAATAAAAGCTGTCTTTTCCTGGTCTTCAGGAGCTACAGGTATTTGGTTGTAGCCTGAATAACCATCCAAGAAGCAATAATAAGAGTGGCCCGCTAGTCTTTCCAGCATTTGATCAATAAAAGGTAGTGGGAAATGATCTTTCCGCGTAGCTGTGTTCAATCTCCTGTAATCGACACACATTCTCCAACCTGTGATAGTTCTGGTCGGAATCAACTCTTGCTTTGCATTGGTAACTACTGTCACACCACCTTTCTTTGGCACTGTTTGAACTGAACTTACCCACGCAGCATCAGAAATTGGGTAAATCATTCCTGCATCAAGAAGCTTTACAACTTCTTTTCTTACCACCTCCTTCATTGTTGGGTTCAATCTTCTTTGTGGTTGTCTCACGAGTTTGATATCATCTTCCACGAGAATCTTATGTGTACAAAAAGAAGGATTCATGCCCTTCAAATCAGTAATAGACCATCCTATGGCGGTCTTGTGAGCTTTTAAAACTTCAACCAGCTCCTTCTCTTGACCTTTGGAGAGTTCTTTATTGATGATTACCGGATGAGTATCACCATCTCCCAAAAACACATACTTCAAAGTGTCTGGTAATGGTTTCAACTCAACCTTAGGGGCACCAACCTCTACATCTTCAGCTTTTTCTTCCAATACCTCCTCAGTAATTCCTTCTTTTTCAAAAGGTATATGATCAAAAGCTTTCAACTCATAATCAATCTCTTGAGGTCGCTCTTTCTTGTGTTGAATTGTTTCATGAATAGAATCAACCTGGAAACAATCATTATTGTCAGCAGGTCTCTTCATGGCTTCTGAAAAATTATAGATAATCTCCTCATCATTCATTCTCATTTTAATCATCCCTTGTTCAACATCAATTAATGCTCGGGCTGTAGCCAAAAAGGGTCTTCCTAATAGCATGGGTTTCTCACTTCCTTCTCCCATATCTAACACCACAAAGTCAGCAGGAAAGATAAACTTATCAACCTTGACAAGGATATCTTCTATAATACCATTAGGTTTCCTCACGGATCTATCTGCCAATTGGAGAGATACCTCGGTAGACTTCAATTCCTCAATCCCCAAAGATTTGTACACTGAAAAGGGCATTAGATTAATGCTAGCCCCAAGATCACATAAAGTTTTCCCAATGCCAATATCACCAATAGCAATAGGGATATTAAAACTCCCTGGATCACTAAGCTTATCTGGGACTTTCTGCTGGATAAAAGCACTACACTCCTCAGTGAGTGTTATAGTTTGGCATTCCTGCAGCTTCTGCTTCCTAGATAAAAGATCTTTCATGAATTTTGCATATCCAGGCATATTTGCTAGGGCTTCAGCAAAAGGAATATTGATATGTAGCTTCTTGAAAATGTCCAAGAATCTATCATAATGTTTGTTATAGGCTCCCTTCTTGAATCTTTCTGGATAGGGTGCCTTAGACATCACATATTCGTGGCTTAACTCATGCTTTTTCTTTGCCACAACTGGTTGTTCTTCAACCTGCTCTTGTTCAATCACAACTTCCTTTTCTTTTTCTTGTACAATTACCTCAATCTCTGGTTCAATTGCTTCCTTATTCTGTTCCTCTTTCCCCTTTGTTGTATCTTCCAAATTCACCGCTGGTTTTGTTGGAACTGTCAATGTCTTACCACTTCTTGTTGTGATAGCCATACAGTCATCCTTTGGATTGATAACTGTATTGCTTGGAAAGGTACCTGGAATTCTTTCTGAAAACTGCTTGGCCAGCTGGCCTATCTGATTCTCCAGGTTTTTGATGGAAGCATTTGTGTTTTTATTGTTGGCTCTAGTTTCCTCCATGAAAGCATTGGTATGTTGAGCCATCTCATTAGAAGCCTTAGCCATTTGAGCAAAAGCTTTTTCCCACTCAGCTGACTCTTTTTGTTGATTCTGTGAAGATTGAGCATAATTATTGTTAGATTTAAAATCCATATCAGATCCTTGAGTCCTCCGCTGAAAATTGTTGTTACCACTAGGGAAATTCTGATTTCGCTGGAAGTTTTGTTGTTGTTGTGGAGGACGCTGATCATACCAGATCCCATTCACCTGTAATTGTTGAAGTGAATCTTCGGATGATGGATTCGGACACTCACTGGATTCATGACTTTCTTGGCATTGATCACAAACCAGAGGAGTTGTTTGAACCTTTGACACTTGAAACTTGTCAAATTTCTCACTTAAACTGTCAAACTTTTTAGATAATGATATTACATCACTATCTGCTGGTTTTGTTGCTGCTCTTTGTGTGGGAGCTAGCACACTTTCATTCTCATTCCTTGCAAGTTTTTTGATCAAATCAATAGCCTGCTCAGATGTACTTTCCCGAATAGAACCTCCAACGGCACTATTTATTATCATCCTTGTTTCAGGAGTGATTCCATTGAAGAATATCACCACTTTTGTATCATCATCTACTTCATAATGTGCACATTTCCTGTTAAGTTCCGGGAATCTGTTCCATGTTGCACAGAGTGATTCTCCTTCCAGCTGGCGAAAATTTGTGATTTCATTCACCAGCTGATTATATTTTTCCATGGAGAAGAAATGATCAAAGAATTTGCTGGACAAATCTTCCCATGTAAGGATGCTGTTTGTTGGCTGTCGTTCAATCCACCTCAATGCTTTTCCCTTAACAGCAAAAGGGAACAACCGGAGCCTGATAGCATCTGTAGATACTCCATTGTGCTTAGTTGTATCACAGACCATTAGGAATCGGTCTATAAACTCATTAGGATCTTCATCATCAGCACCAGAAAACTGAACCCTTTCCACCAAAGAAATCAATGATGGCTTGAGTTCAAAGTTGTTGGCCTCCACATTTGGCCTTACTATGCTTGAATTGGCCCTGTTGAATACTGGAGTCAGAATTGTATTCAACAGTCTTGGAGGTTGATTGTTGGCATTTCCTCCTCGTCCATGACCAGCATTGTTATTTTCTGCCATCTCTTGAATTGGTTGTAAAGGTATGTGCTTAGAATCTTCCCAATTGATTTGTCTAGCAGCCTTCCTTAGTTGCTTTTCGGTCCTTGCAATTTCAGAATCAATTACAAAGTCCTTAGGCGGAAGTCTGCCTCGCATAAAACTCAGGGAAAATTATTAGTAGCACCTGAACAACACAAAACAAAATAAAAAGAATAAAAATAAAAATCTAATCTCAAGAATCTACGGTTATTTGTAATATTGATTACACAATCCCCGGCAACGGCGCCAAAAACTTGTTGCGTAATCGGCAAGTGTACCGATCGTTCCAAGTAATAAAAGTGATAAGTAAGATCATCTCCACAGGGATTGTAAAACAACTACTACGATAACCAGTCTTCTTAAGTTAGATGAATCGATTTGTGTTTCCACAATATGGTAACTAATTAAAAAGTAAAGACTTGTTTTTAGGTTTTTATGAGAAAGACTTAAAAGAAGAAAATGAAAGAAATGTTTTTGTAAAAGAAGTGAGGAAGAGTACTGTAGCCAGGGTACATTCACCAATTGCTCCCAATTTTACTTTGGATTGATTCACAATACTCATCGAAATTAACAACTCAGACAAATTATCATCTTTAGAAATAATTAGTTAGATCCCAATCCCTTGGTGATCTAACCCTTTACTTCAATTGGAACCCTAATCCCTTAGTAATCCCGCATGAAAATAAGCATTATGTAGATAAATCCCACGACTGCAATTCATACAAGTCTATTCCTAGAACATGCATGAAGCGTCATCTTTATCTCCTTTCAGAATCAGTATTCCAATATTCCTATTGCGAACCCTAATCCCCAGAATATCATCCCCTATTAGGTTGATCAGATCTAACAGAAATAATATCAATACGCACAAGATAAAGATGAAGTATATTAAAATCAACACATATAGTGATTCAATCCATGTACCAATTGTCACAAAGGGATCATAGCCCTGACTACAGAAAATAGATCTAGCCAATCAACATCATGATCGCTGATCTGAATTCAACATGAACTGAAAATAAAAATAGAAGAAAAGTACAAAAACGGGACGACGAACACGAAGAACGCCTTCCTTCTCCAGTCGGATCTGCCTCTTTTTGGATCTTTTTGTGTCTTCTCCTTCCAAGGTTGAGTCTCTTTTTATAAGAGACTTTGACCTAATTTGCCAAATTTTGAACTCTATTTTTCGCGCCTCCCACGCTGACAGCGCCACTCCCGCGCTGTGAGCGTGGGAGGTTCTGCCTGTTTTTGCTCTCCCGCGCTGATAGCGCGGATCTCGCGCTCTCAGGGCGGGATCTTCTGCCAAATTTCTGCTTCCCACGCTGTGAGCGCCATACCCACGCTGACAGCGTGGGATTTTAGCTCTTCTTTGTCCTTTTTGACTTCTTTTACTACATCTTTCCTGATATTCAGACTTTGGATACTTTTAATCAGTTTTTCTGCCTTTCTTGCATTGATTGAGTCATTTTCTTCTTCTTTTCGTCTTGTAATTTCTTATATGCTGATCGCATATCAATTGCCAAGTCAAGAACGCCAGAAAAACACTTGTCAGATCTTCGGGGCGTGTTTGACAGGATAAGACGGTACAACATGCGACTTAACCCTAGCAAGTGCGCCTTCAGTGTACCCGCCGGGAAGTTTCTAGGCTTTGAAAGGGGCATTGAAGTTAACCCCGACAAATGCAAAGCGATGATCAAAATGCGAAGCCCCCAAACAGTCAAAGAAGTTCAACAGTTGACGGGGAGAATTGTTGCCCTCACCCGCTTTTTGGCAAACTCAGCACACAAGTCCCTCCCTCTATTTGGTTTACTCAAAAAAGGAACTACCTTTCGGTGGGCTGAAGAATGCGAGAAAGCCTTTCAAGAGTTTAAAAAAGCCCTCTCTTGCCCACCAGTTCTCGCCAAGCCAGACAACGGTGAGAGACTCTATTTATACCTCGCCGTAGGCGCCGAGGCTATCAGCGCAGCCTTAGTAAAAGAGTCAAGAGACGAAGGGCAGAAACCAATCTACTTCATCAGCAAAGTTCTACAAGGAGCTGAACTCCGATACCAACAAGTGGAGAAAGTGGCCTTCACACTTATCTTCACTGCACGAAGACTGAGACCGTATTTCCAATGCTATCCGATCACGGTCAGGACCAATCAGCCAATCCGCCAAGTTTTGCACAAACCTGATCTCGCCGGAAGAACGATGTCTTGGGCGATTGAATTGTCAGAGTACGAAATCACCTACGAGCCAAGAACTGCCACCAAGGCTCAAGCCCTCACTGACTTCATCAGAGAAATGACGCACACCCTCCAACCAACTGGTCCCGTCGCAGAAATGCCGCCCCAGCTATACAGAAGTTGTATGTTGATGGCTCATCAAACGCCAAAGGCTCAGGAGCATGAATGATAGTTGAAAATCCAGACGGCGTCGCGGTTGAACACTCCCTATCCTTCGAATTTAATACCACAAACAACCAGGCAGAATATGAGGCCATGATAGTTGGTTTAATCCAAGCAAGGGAGATGGGAGCCCAACGCCTCAAAGTCTTCAGTGACTCCCAGTTGGTGACGTTTCAGATCTCAAGCGAATATCAAGCCAAAGGACCGCTGATGTGCAAGTACTTGGAGAAAGTTAAGGAATTGTTACAAACCTTCGAAAGCGTGGAAGTGGAGCATATCAGACGAACTAAGAACACTCGGGCAGACATCCTCACCAAGTTGGCAAGCACCAAAAGCCCAGGTAACAACCTCTCTATAATCTAGCATAATCCACCTAACCCATTCATCGTCATGAACATTACAGACAAGATCGCCGAAGCCACCAAAGAGACCTAGGTCACGCCCATCGCCAACTACTTGTCAGAAGGTATCCTTCCTCTTGACCCAAAGGAAGCCAAAAAGGTGGTACGAAGGAGTGCCCATTTCTGTTTGGTGCAAGGGCGGCTATATAAGAGAGGACTCTCTACTCCACTTCTGAAGTGTCTGAACCCTAACGATGTCCAGTACGTCTTAGAGGAAATCCATGAAGGGATCAACGGTCACCTCATGGGCGGGAACTCACTGGCGAGGAAAGCATTGAGAGCTGGTTTTTATTGGCCAACCATGGAACGTGACACCCATGAGCATGTAAAAAAATGCGAAAGGTGCCAGAGGTTTGCTGACATACACAGAGCCCCGCCTGAAGAGTTGACGTCAATCACTTCTCCGTGGCCGTTCTACAAGTGGGGAATCAACATTTTGGGCCCTTTCACCATGGCAGCTGGCCGGCTCCAATGGCTGATTGTCGCCATAGATTACTTTACCAAATGGGTGGAAGCTGAGCCGTTGGCCACCATTATATCCCAGAAAGCAAGGAGATTCTTTTGGAGAAGTATCGTCTACCGCTTCGGCATCCCCGGGGAGGTCATTACCGACAATGGTACCCAGTTCACTGACGCCAAATTCCGCAAATTAATGGAGAGTTTACAAATCCGACATCACTTTGCCGCAGTGGAACATCCCCAATCCAACGGTTTAGTGGAGTCAGCCAACAAAATACTGGCTAAGGGAATTAAGAAGAAATTGGAAGCGCACAAAGGAGCGTGGATTGACAATGTAGACAACGTCCTATGGGGATACAAAACAACCACCCAATCCTCCACTAAAGAGACGCCCTTCAGACTAACATACGGAACTGAAGCCATGATCCCCGTCGAAGTGGGAGAACCTTCCTGGCGGAGAGAACGTGTCGCTGAGGTCGCCAATAGTCAAAACCTCAAAGAAGCATTAGATTTACTTGATGAGCTCAGAGAACATGCCGCCCAGTCGGAACACCAAACCAAGGAAAAGTCAGCCACCCAGTACAACAAAAAGGTTATCCCCATGCAATTCGCCCAGAAAGACCTAGTGCTTAGGCGTGCTGACATTGGAAACAAAAGCGCCCGAGAAGGAAAGCTCGCCCCAAACCTGGAAGGACCTTACCGGGTTGTCAACAAATTAGGAGGAGGAGCATATTCACTTGAGACTCTCGAAGGAAAGGCAATCCCCAGGGCGTGGAATGCAGACAAACTCAAGAAATATTATAGTTAAATTACCATGTAACACTTCCTGCACTCTTTTCCTTTCCCCCATTTTTGTCCCAATGGGTTTTACTAGGGAAAGTTTTTTAACGAGGCAGGGTTCCATCTCGTCAATAAACATGATTTCCAATTCTCTACAACTCCTAGTACAACTCAACGCACAAGTATTAGGATGATTTTCACCCCCGCCAAACGTTGCACTAAGATGGTTCTCACCCTCAATCAACACCCAAGTAACTGGATGATTTTCATCCCCCGCCAAATGTTGCACTGAGATGGTTCTCACCCTCAGTCAACGCCCAACTAAAGGGACGGTTCTCACCCCCAGACAACGCCCAACTAATATAAGGATACATCAATTCTTAAGAGATTAGATTGAAAGCGGGAAAGGAAAACAAAGTTCATTCACGATTGAAGAAATATAAGTCCGCAGTTGACGTACCAACCACGACAAAAAGTGAAGAAAAAGCTATCAGTTGGCACAACAACCGTGCAACACTTATACATAAATTACAAATCAAGTTGACAATCATCAGCTGTGATCGCCTCATTAGCAGCTTCCCGGACCTGTTCAGTCACGCCCTCCTCAACATTCTCCAAAGCCTGCTCAGACACAACCGCTTCAGCAACGCCGTCCCCATTCGCCACATCTGGGCCAACCAAGGTCTCGTCAACAGTTTCGATCGGCATGTCACGCCTAACATCATCCTCTTTAGGATTATCATCACCGTCATCATCACTGACTGGGAGGATTCTGGCGCGCGTTCGTCTTCATCAGTCTCAGGCCCCTCCTCAATTACCTTCACCCCACCACCGTCGAGGCGCTCGACTATCTTATTGTCTTCCACATCATAGTCGGGGGTGAAAGCAGTCAGGTTAAGCTCAGGATACCTAACAGAAACTTGCTGAAGGGCGTTGTTAAAGGAGACGTACATAAGGCTAGCTGAGGCTTCCTCCAACTCTTCCACCCGCCCAATGGCTTTTTTGAAGTCCTCATCTTTGGCGTGGAGGTCCCCATGTGCAGCAAAAAAATCAGCAGACAATTTGTCTTTCTCAATATGGAGAACATCTTTCTCCTCCTTGACCTCTTTTAACGACTTGGTTAGGTCATCTTTGTCGGTGGATAGTCGTTTAGCCTCTCCTTCCGCCTTCTTCAGCCGTGTAGACAAAGACTTGTTCGAAGCCTTCTTATTGGCAACCTCCTTACCAAGGCACCCAACCTCAGCAGTAAGACCATCCACCTTTCGCCCCATCTCATCAAGGCGATCCTCTTGAGAGGAGCAGCGGCTGTCAACAGCAAGGGCGATTTCTTGCATTCCTAAGATGCGACCAATAACCACTTGGGTGCAGTTCATGAATTCTTGTCGATCGAGTCTCTTTCGCACCACCATCTTAGGACGCCCCATGTTGGGAAATCCACAATCAAGGTCCCTCTCTGACAATTTGAGGGCCCTGCCAACAGGAGAAGGGGGAGGATCTTGCGCACCAGTTATTGGGCAAGGCTCTGCGTCATCACAGGCACTGTTTACCAGCATCTCGCCATCGCCTGAGTCATCAGCAAATTGCCTGCGCTCAGATGGCTCCAGGCTTGGCCTCTTGAAGGCCCATGGCGGCCTCTTGTAGCCCATGGCGACCCCGACCCCAGAGTCGATTCACTAGCTGACGAGCCCCCCACCACATTCGTGGGCTCTCTAATTATGGGGGCAGTCGCCCTATTCTCTAGCTCGCCTGCAGGAATATCTGCGGCAGATCGAATCTTCTTCTTTTCAGTTGGGTTTTTTTCTTCTTCCCTTTGTCAATATCCTTCCTCTTCGAGGCGAGGCTTGGTTTGATTTGTTGATCCACGCCCTTTGAGGCTTTAAGCTTGGCAGCCGCCTCACGTGCAAGTCTCAGTGTCTCCATCGGCAAGCTTCCAACTACAAGGCAGGAAAGACAAATGTTAGTAAAAAAAATCAATACTCACCCCAATCATAAATTGTACTAAACACCACCACACCTCCGTGACACAACACTTGCTTCGAAGGCCACCGGTCAAGACGTGTTATTTTCAGTTTCATTAACAGGACTTTCCTTGTTTCCATTCGCTGCATCTTCTTCACCTTCAAGTTTCTCGTCACCGAATTCTTCTCAGTTTCATTCGCCACTTCATCAATTGCTTTCACAATTTTATTTCCTCTTCCAATCCCAATTTCTGCATCATTGGTATTGTCAACAAAACCTCCTTTTCTCTTCAAGACCACATCCTTTTCATCAAATGCAGCTTCCATTTTTTTCGCTGTTCTCGGCTCCTTCATTGTCGTCTTCCTCGCACCTCCTCAATGGCATCTCGGACCAGCGACCAATGCCGATTGCCGACGTCGACCTCGTCACGCCGGGGTCGAAGTCTCTTCCCAAACATGAACTCGGTGGTTTAGTCGGGATCTCCCCCATCCCGATTATCAACATGAGACTCGGATTCGCAGTCTCCTCCAAGTCGGTCTCCATCAAGCATCTCGAATTCCACGCTTCTCGTTCCTTTGCTGGCTTCTCAAGCTCCTTCGACATCTCGTCTTCTTCCTTATCCTCTCTATCCGGCTTCTGAATTGACTCGCCGCTCTCAGCATCTCCGATCTCGGCTCCCATAGTCGCAGTCATCGTCTTTTTCTCTGATTCATCTCTCTCACGCTCCAGCACGTCAGTCTTCTCCGCGGATACGTTGTCGTTGGCAACCTCGGACTCCGCTGTCTCGGTCTCTTCTTCATCCGCATGATTCTCCTCATCTTCATCATCATCATTGATGATTTCGTCTTCTTCTTCATCAATCAGATCAAACCGTCCAGGTAGATATTTTGCTATAAAGGCTATTTGAAAATTCTTCCACATGTTATTAAAATCGTGGCAGTCCCATGAACGGAACCATTTGATTGCGCTTCCTCTGAAGAAGCTTCATGCCATTTGTCCTCTTCAAAGGTTTTTTCTCTCCGAAAATATTCTTTTAGACAGAGTAAGAATACCAATGCTTCATCTTTATCACCATAAAAAGTGGCACTTCCATCTCGTTCCTTTCCTCCATAGCCCAAGCTATGATACCAATTTGTTAGAATTGAATATCCACACATATGCAAGAGACAACCATACTTGTGTATCTACAAAAAAAAAAAAAAAAAAACTTTTCTTTTGTATTGTTGGTTTTGTTGGGATAAATTTTAAATGTCCTTTTTTTATTTAATGGGTTTAGAAGTTTTGTTTTTAGGAATGAATGATGGTTAAGAGTTAGTCGTTTTCTAGCAGTTTTGGTTTTTTAGTTTCTTGTGTCAGTTAGAATATTAATGAGTCAGTTAGAATATTAATGAGTCAGCTATGTCAATTATAAAGTAATGAGGGTGTTATGTGTGGAGTTATGTTGGTCATTTTTATAGCTTATAAATAGTCTTTGATAGTTTGTATGAAATGTAGATCAAGAGAAAAAGAGAAAGAGCAGGAAAGCTAGAATAAAAAAGAAAAGAAAAGTTTTTTTGTAGATACACAAGTAGGGTTGTCTCTTGCATCTGTGTGGATATTCAATTCTAACCGACCGCCCTTCACCTCCACAAACCAATCCACCACCATTACCTCCTCAGGAGACAAGGCTCCCCACTCAAAGGAATACTGACCGGCGGGCGTCTCGTATTGGACTTTAGTCTAGTATGGTGGGAACCGACTCTCCCTGCTCACCCGATCAACAAACAAAGGTAATTCCCCATCACCAAGCACTGGCTCAATCCAGAAAAAAAGTATGTCGCCAGTTCTTATACGAGTTGGCGTACTGGGCAAATATCGATCCCAGTGAGTTGCTCGCCTTTAACGAAACCCAACCCAGCTTCTTCAATGAAGGCGACACCTGAAAATAGTAAAAGAACAACCGCACAGAGTACACCCATCCAAAATACTGGCATATCTTCTCGAAGACCCGAACAAATGCCCAAGCGTTTAGATGCAATTGTGAAGAAGCAATCCGTAGGTGGGCAAGCACTCCCATCTCGAACTCAGACAAAGGGAACCTTACTTTCTGATCCGTAAAATGAGTCTTATACACCACGAACTGCCATCGAGATCTCGCCACACTATGAGGAGTGTCACAAACACGATGGTCACTCCCAACCGCGATTATTTGCCAATTCGTCTCATGCGCACCGTTTGGGGTAATGTCAAAACTGGTTTCTATTTGGTAATCACGGTTCAAAATTTCCCCGTTAGCATAACTCGAAGACGATGACGCCACCGACGGATCTACCCAACTCCTTGCAATAGCCTTCCTGAAGAGCCGCCATGAGTCAAAGAGAGTGTCTTCAAATTCTACAAAGGAGCGACAAACACATAGTCAATCACCAAACATTGTTCCAACCGACGCCAAGAGGATCAACAAGGGGGAAAAAGCTCCAAACCTCCATAACACTCAACTCCCACTCCTGCGACCGTCAACACCCTCCTCCCCAACAACTAAATCAAAAAATAACTCAAGCACAAGCAACTTACCATCAGAATCAGAGGTTTCTGAAGAGCTCGAAGAATAAAAATCTGAGTAGCTTAAAGAAGAAGGCCACCAAGCAGGCGGTATCTTATAGAGCCTCAGGTCTTCATATATGGCGTCCCACACGCCATACTTTACAAGTCGTCCATCCTCCGGGTGGTACCTACCTAGTCGGTTGTCTGTAGATTCGTCGTATTTACGGTGATGGAAGGACTATGAAATTTTGGGAATATGACCCTGTGATGTACTTAAGGCAATAGAAGAGTCAACAGTCGGATGGCGAGGCTTATAGTAATACTCTATGGGACGATTTTGCGGGTGCCAGTTAATAGAAGACAAAGGCCGGATAAGTCACCCTGTTCCAAGGGCAGAGCGCCGCGAAACATGGCGACGCGAACCTCTCCTTTGATCGCAAGAGCGAATGGAAGACTTCGAACGACGACTTCGTGAAAGGCGAGGCCTAACCCTTTCACTAGAACCACCTGACCGTCGCCTTCCGGAACTGGCAAACTGAAGCCTACCAGACCCGGAAGCGGTCTCACCACTCGACACCCAGCGATCACTATGAATTCGAGAACCAGACGCCTCACCCAAATAAGGAAGCACAGTCCCTAAAGCCCTTTCCGGCAGGAGATTGTGAATCTCCTCTTCACTAAAGCCAAGAAGCTCAGGAATCCTACCGTGGGGCAATGACTCAACCCCAGGAACCAAAGAACGATATGAGGGAAAGCTGTTGCCTTCCCCACCACGCTTAGCAAGATAGTCCTGCATAGCAGGCTCCACCGTACAGCCTTCGAGTGTGTCGAAGGCTTCATCAAATTCCTCCTCCTTAACTTCAACCTCTAACTCCGGTAAGAACAACCCAGGCACATCCGTTACCAGAAAAAAGAGGAGATAAGCGAAACTAAAAGAAGTGTAAAGGAGTATCAAAGCTACAAGGGTGAAACACTGTACTTGAGATAATGCAGACAGTAAAGAAAGGAGGATCGGCACGAAACTATCGCAAAGAAGGAAAGCACAAATGCAAGAGGCAGAAACACGAAGAGCAGCAGGTAACGTGAAGAAGGTCCTCAGGAGAAGACGAACCTCCTTTTTAAAGAAGGAAGGAGATCAAGGTGGCGTACACGTGTAAGACCTCACCTTTTCGATCGTAGGATTTCATAACCGCCGAATAATAGGCGGATGTGATGAGGCGTTTGATGGTAATTTGGAGGGGACAATACACCATTCACGTCGCATTAATGCGTCGTGCCTCGTAAATGACACGTCGCATTAATGCGTTGTGCCTCGTGACGATTGAGTTCTGCAGTTACTTGCAAAGATGGAAGAAACAATCATATTGCAATCCCTCGAAATTCAAAGAAACACCCTTCGTGTCAGAAAGGAGAAAGACCCAAAATACCCCCTACAAGACGTATGATGCTACTCCTACACCATTCAGGAGACGCCCAAATCCTGTATCTGGGCGACACCATTCAGGTGGGTGTTGCCCAACGACTTTACCTTGGCACCAACCTGCGCTTGCTACCAAGCTGCGGGGGGCTCCTATTCCGGATAGCCCAACGACTGGCGGCCCAATGGCTTAGGCCCAACTCCATACTCCAACCCACGTCAGACCTAAGGGCTGTCAAGGATCCTCCCATCCCCCAATGTTGCGACGCTTCCAAGGGGAAGCACCAAAACGTCCCATCTTAGGACCTTAACCCCCAAAGGCGACCGTCACAGGCACCTTAAAAGGGAACTGCCCCTTTGCTCTACGCTGACATCGCCAGACACAGAAGGCGCAGCGCCGCTACAACAGCAGCGCCTGCCACGCCCAACACTGCCACCATGGGCGTAAATCCCAAGGAAGGTTGACCCCCCTCCTTACCAACCCACACCACCTTCCCTATAAATAGCCCCCTTAGGCACACCATGAAGGTATGTTATGTATCGTTATTATGCTCATTCCTAATAAGTCACACATACACACACCTAACCCCATTGTTAATTACTTACTTCATACTTGGAACAATGCCTCTTAGCTTGGTCATTACCTGTGTTAAGGGTATCATCCATACATTGACATTATCCCCTAAGAAAACATAGTGGGTTTATACCAATGGTACACACCACATTCTCTATTCTCTTCTGCGTTTTAGTCATTTCGAGAGGATGTCCAAAATGTTGCTCAAAACTACCTCTTCTTTCCAAGATACTGGTGATACAATTTCTCTACTGAAATGGTCCCACAAATGTTCCAAACAGAATATGTAGATACAGGCCCTGTTTGATTCATATTCTCAAAAACAATTTTTAAAATAAAAAAATCTATTTCGAAATGATTATTTTGCAAAATGATTTTCAAAACAATGATTGTTTTTTAGTTTTAAAAACTGAAAAACCAAAACAACCTACCAATGTTTTCCTATGCAATTTTTTTATTTTTTAGTTTTCGTGGTGGCATTTTCATAAATATCAGGATTCATTAAAATTTCATAAATTTGAAGACTCAAAACAATTACTTTACGGTGGCATTTTTGTAATTCTGAAATTTTATTAATAACATTTTTGTAAATAACTACAACATCTTTATAACTTTTGTTTAACTAAAACAAATTTTTGTTTTTTCATTTTTTTACTATTAAAATCAGTTTTTAAAATTCATATTCAAAACAGTTTTTGAAAGAAAGAAAAAAACAAAAACAAAAACACTTTCAAAGATACCCACAGTTTCCCCCTCCAAATTTTGAGTGAGTTCAGAGGTTCTTAGACACCCTTTTGAATTTTATTTTATATTTCTTATGAAGGAACTATACAACTATCGCTTCTGATGTTCAGGGAAGTGGTGAGGCAGAAACTGAACCTGCCGTTATTCGTACAATAAGTTGATCTTTCAAAAATCTTAATGGAAGAGCTGATTTGACGCGTTACGTTTCATGTGAGCACTTTTATTAGCATTTTTGAAGACCAACATAATATTTCAGGAATTAAAAAAACGTAAGGATTATCTTTCAGAGATCAAATTGTGTACTTATATGCAACAAACTCAAATAAGAATCACTTATCTGCAATAAATATGAATTGCTTCTTAAAAAACGGAAAACCTGTCATGGATGGATGGATGGGTATTTCATGAAGAATTGAGACATTCATGATGATGTAATCACGGATGAGTGCTTGAACAACCATTAGCATATGACTCATGAGTGAAACTTCTTTATCTGGTTGTTAAACAATTAAAAGATCTGGGGAGAAAGTAGATGCAGCATCCATCTTGTTGCTCAACAGCTAGAGCCAAGAGCTGGGTAATCGGGTCAGAAGCTCAAAAACTCAACAGCACACCAGACAAAAACTCACCTCACCAAATCTTCATTGTAGAATACAATTCCAATACCTTTTCTTTAAGTTAAAATTTCTCAATACCTTCAAACTTATGTGCTGTGTCCTCAAACTTCTCAAGCGTCCTCTATGCATGAAATGTATTGTACTCTTTACAGCAACGCCAATGATCATGAGAAATAGCCAAGCGGAATGGGCAAGGATTCCTCATATTGACCTACAATTGCCTCCTCAACTACAATCCAGCCCTTATTATTGGACTTTGCTTGCTCCATCTCTTCATTGCAACTCTGAGAAAATCAAGACATAAGAACATTAACATGCACAAAAAGACAAGTTCACATGACACTCTATTCTCCATGAAGATAAACTTATATCCTTTCAGTAAAATCTTGTTGTCTAGAGCTGTACATTATTCAGACAAAACTAAGACGATTTATTGGTCAAATTGCTATGTACATAGCAAAACATGTATACTCCCCCATTCAATGAAACATGATGAAGATAGTTAAATGAAAACCACAAAATGCATATGTCTAAAGGAGGCAATATAGCAACTAAAGCTAATAATATGAAGGGGTAATAAGGTTGGACAGTCAACCAAGTTCGGGAAGGGGACACACTTTTTAATAAGTACAACCAACTGAAGCAGGCCAACCCAGAAATCCTCTATTTCTTATCTCCGTCAAGTAAGCATTTGCCCTGATATAACTAGCCAGGCACACACAATAGATAACATTGCCATCTAACAACTTTTTCACTATTAACCCTTTCTTATATTGTCAAACTTGTAAAAGGGCAAGGAATGGTTATATATATATCAACTGGCAATAGCAGAATACCAACCTCAGAACAAGTGTATACAATAAGGGTCATCCAATCCCAGTTTTCCAACATCTGTCTTTGGTCATCATCAAGTGCTTCACGCAGAAAGTATATTAATGGAGACATTAGCTGCATCTCAAATTGCCTTGGTTTGCCACAAAGCCTGCAGCTGCCAGGGTTTATTTCATCATCTGCAGCTAAAATTGGCTTCCCACCATATGAGTATCTGCACAAAGGAATGATAACAAAAGTATGTTAGGTTCCTTAAGCCCAAAAATAGAAAGGACAAGAAGCAAAGAAAAAGAAATATTTGATTCTATTAAGAATATTAATAATAGAGTGATAGCATGAATGCATTGATAAATGGATGTATTAAAATAACCTTAGAACTCATCAAAAGAGAACCACAAAGAGAAAAATGGATGGAGAAACCAAACTTTCTCCAACTTCCTCAACTCAGGGGGATTTATATAATTACTATTGCATGTTCACAAAAAGCAGGTAGAACTATTGCAACTCCCAATCAGTACAATGACTCGAAAGAAATTATATATCTTGGTAAGGTTGAGCAAATAGCCTCTTTGATCAGTACTTAACATGCTACATGAAAATCATACGCTCTCCAATTGAAACTATAAGCCAACCTTATCACCCTGGTACTACTGCTCTAGTCTCTACAATTCTAACACCTTCAAAGAAGACAATGGGTTGGTCTCAATCTTTGACAAGTAATTTAAACTAAAACAAGGGATTGATAATTGAGACCAAAATAACTGATAAGGGTGGGGCAGGTTCATTTAACTCTACAATCCACTCCAATGCGTCATTTGTTACATACCTGAAACACTGCTCAGGATATGCATCCAATCTTTTCTTGAACTTGAGGTATGTTCTATCAGCAGTCAAAGCTTTATCATATTCATAATGTTCCTTTTCCCAAGTTTCTTCTGCTTGTGAATGATCCTCAACATCAATTTCATCCTTCTTAATAGAAAGTGATGAGTAGTTCAAACATACTTGTGCGTATATATAAAAGCAAGGCACCACTGAAAACAACCAACACACGAACCAATTATCACAATTTTAGCACAATTTTATATACATAACCAAGGGATCATTTCGTATGCACATAAACGAATTGGCATAAGATATACTGCATAATTTTCACATCTTTTTACCTGGCATATCATTATCAACTACTGTTGTAACTCTTGGATACGGAGAACATGCAGCAGGGAGTTTGTCTCGGCACCTTCTCCGCTGCTTTTTGCTTTTTGTCTTAGAAGCCAAAGTCCCAGCTTCAAATAGCGCCCTGCCTAGTTCTTCAAAATCCATGTTACCTTCATCATCATCACTATTTCGAACCTCACCGGATGAGGCAGTCTCAGAGACTTGTTTCTGTTGAGAATTGTCAACGTCACCAATCTTCTGAACGCGAAGAACTCGCCAGCTGGTTCGGCATTTGGGCGCAACACAACCAAGGATGAAAAGAATGCGTTGTTGAGAAGTAGGAGCATGAACCTGTGCAACAAGGCAGAGCCTAGAGGCACAGGCAGCGCAGCGTAGCAATTCGGCATTAATGGGAAGGGGCCAGTCCTGTAACGAATGGTGAATTTCATTGAATCAAAAACTGAACTATATACAACTACTCATGAGTACACCTGATAACACATAGGTTTAATAACTTATGGTGGAAGCTAACAACTAACTGAAACATAACTGAATTGTGTAACAGAATCAGAACGTGACTGAAACATAACAAACTTAGGGTAACAGAAACAGAAGCAATAACAGAATCAGAATTGTGTATGGTTTTAGTTTTACAGATGAGATGAGAAGACTTACAGGGAGTCCTCCAATTTTAGTTGTAAAAGGATCAGAAGCCTCGCGAAAATCCTCAGCCCATGGCCCCGGCATGCCAAGCAAAACTCCTCCCATTGCTCGATTTGCTACCACACCACACCAATTCTTCTTCGCTAATAAGAGCGTTTTGTACTAGGGTTTAGTTGCCAAAACGAATACTTGATGTATCCATAAATTGGGTAAGACTCGAAAGTTTGAATTTGTTATTCGTTCTATTTATATTTATTACCTAATTTTCTTATTATCTTTTATTATCAAATTTTAACCATTGATTTTCGTCAATTTAATGGTTATAATTTATTACAAAATATTAATTAATTAATAAGTATGACACCATAAATTACAACCGTTAAATTAACGGAAATCAACGATTAAGATTCGGTATTAAGAAGTATTAAAAAAATTAGATAATAAATATAACTTCTCCCTTACGATATTTTGAATCTAGTTTCACATGTTAATTTGGTGGAATATAAAATTATTGACTTATTATTATGATTATGATCTAATTTTAAAAAATAAAAGAATAAACTTTAACCTAACTTATTAGCGAATATAGATATATTAGGCCGTACATGATTAAAAAAATTAAAATAACAATTTATTATTTTAATATAATAAAAGTAATTGTTCCATCTTTACCAAAAAAAACAGTAATTGTTCCATTATATCCTCTCTCTTTTCCACTCTTTTCAATATAATAAAACCCATTCACTTTTATTCCAATATGACAAAAATAATTCAACAGGAAAAGTAGAAATATTTTTTTAGGATTATATAAGAATAATGTTGAAGGAAGAGAAAATATTTTGAAAGGTTAAGACGAATTATTTTAGGATTATATAAGAAATATTTTTTCAATATATAGGTTAAGACGAATTATTTTAGGATTATATAAGAATAATGTTACATGAGGAGAAGATATTTTCACGCAAATATAGTAAAATATGAGGTCTTAATGGGGTGTATTGGATTGCGATTTCAAAGAATTTTAATGAATTATTTTTGGACAAAAAGATGTATTGATATTCAAATTGAAAAAAAGTTGTGTGGTACTCGATTAGAATTTTAAAAGATTATTTTAGAGTCCGTTCAAATCCGTTAATCAGGATTTTAAACAAAGAAAAAAATAATCTTGTGGTATTTAAAACTCTAATGATTTTAATGAATTTTCTATTGTTTTGAATTTCGTGAGACCTTTTAGTGAGAAATATAATTAGGATGTCTCTTTCACAATCTCACCATAATCCCAAAGCAATTTAAGGTTTCAATGTATCGATTGAAAATAATTTAAAATTTTTCTAACCTTTCATGTAATAAAAACCAGAAATTCAGATTCAAAATTTTCTTAAAATACTCAATGAAAACATGCATATGATATATTGTTAAAAAATTCTCATCACGTAGAACAAAACCCCCCAAGGTTTCCAAGATCAATTGCAAAAAATTCCAAATGAAATTTTATCATGAACTTTAGGTTCTATATGTAAATTTAGAATTATTTTAATAAATAAAAAAATTGGATCTTATAATCATATATGCATAGCTCCGATATCAAATGAAGAAGATAATTTTCAATCCAGTAGTCAAACTCAAGAGCAAGAACGAGAAAATGCTAATGCATGGAGGACTAGTATAAATTTTGGATCTTATAATCATATATGCATAGCTCTGATACCAAATGAAGAAGATAATTTTCGATCCATTAGTCAAACTCAAGAGCAGGAAACGAGAAAATGCTAATGCATGGAGGACTAGTATAACTTTAAATATGAGAAAAGCTGATATATAGTAATTTTGAATGTTTGTTAAAAATTATATTATGTTTTACTGATGGAATAAATTACATTAGGTTTTACTTTTTTTTATTAATATCATTGCATCTCTTTGTTATTTTTTTATTGGCTTTAGTAATTTTTTAATGTTTGTTAAAAATTCACATAATTTGTTAAAATCTTATAAATCCATATTGTTTTTTCAAATCTTATAAATTCTATTAAAATCCTATAAAATCCAATTTTATGAAATCTTAATTTAAAAAAAATTAAAATCCCTCCAATTCTAAATAGTCTTTCAAAATCTGTAAAAAAAAATTATCTCAATTTTTTTTTTTTTAATTCTAATCCAATACTCCCCTCTCTCTTCTCTCTCCTAATTCCATTTTCTCCCTCATTATTATTGTATATGTAGAAAAAAACTTCCTTTTTCTTGTAACACGAGGAATATAAACCGCAGTTTCTTAACTCGTATCCATATATGATGACTTCACCCGTGTAGCCATAATTCATGGTAAAAAAGAAAGTTGAAAAAAATAAATGAAAAATTGGTAATCTACCATTGAAAAGGGAATCAAAATACTTCACCAATCATGGAAGCTGTTGCCTTTTAAATGAAAAAGAACAAGTTGTTGACAAAAATTATGAAGCACTGAAACTTTAAAAACTCTGACGTGTCGTATTCGATACTTCCTGACACTTTAAGATACTCTGACACTCCCTGACTCTTCAACACGCGTTATAGAAATTCAAAAAAATATTTAAAGGTTGTGTTGCTTGGAGTTTTTAGTTCCAACTATTAGATTCATTGGATTACGATTACCATTTTATTGAGTTTAATATAAATATTTGAGATATCTTATGTTTCTTTGCAAAATTTATGAATATTATAAGTTTAGATTCATTTTTTTGTTAAATTTTTAAATATTAAATATAATATACACTACATAAATTAAAAATATTATTTAATATCAAAACGTGTCCTAACGTGTCGAAATCTAACATTTTTTAGAATTTACGTGTCGGAGTGCTATGTAGCACCGATACCGACACGAGATACGGGACACGATACGACACGACACTCCGACACGTTAATTTTAAAAAATGTTAGATTTCGACACGTTAGGACACGTTTTGATATTAAATAATATTTTTAATTTATGTAGTGTATATTATATTTAATATTCAATAATTTAACAAAAAAATAAATCTAAACTTATAATATTCATAAATTTTGCAAAGAAACATAAGATATCCAAAATATTTATATTAAACTCAATAAAATAATAATTGTAATCCAACGAATCTAATAGTTGGAACTAAAAACTCAACGCAACGTAACCTTTAAACATTTTTTTGAATTTCTATAACGCGTGTCGGAGTGTCGGGGAGTGTCGGAGTGTCCGAGAGTGTCGGGAAGTGTCAGACAAGACACGTCAGGATCTTTGAAGTGTCGGTGCTTCATAGTCGGAGTGTCGTGTTGTATCATGTCACGTGTCCTGTGTCAGTATCAGTGCTACATAGGCCAAACAGTTACAATTGCAACCATAGTTATTTTCGTTTGATTAAATCTTCTTATAGAATAGGTGTTCATATCTCTTCACATCTAATATATGTAATAACATTAAAGAAAATATATATATCAACTTGAAAAATTATAAAAATTAAAAATGACGTGCTTATTTAATATTATTTTTAGTTTATATTTTTACATATCTTTCAAGCATCTAAGTTTCTCTCAAAAGTAGAAACATTATTTGTAAAGAATATTAGCAAAAGTGTTTTTATAATTAATGTAATTTAAAATTTATCTTATTTTAATTAATTAAAATGTAAAAAAAAAGTATTTTCTTGTTTATCTAATTTATAAATAACATAATTTTTTTTTGGTAAGCATTTTATTTTATTTTTTATACATTACTTGTGTCATCTGTTGGACAAGTGGCCTCAAACTCAAGAGGGGGGGTGAATTGAGTTTTAAAAATAATTCTAATAAAATGCCTCACTTTCTATGTGAAACTTAATTTTCTTAAGATAAAGTAGTATGATAAAAGCAAAGCTTAGAAAATGAAGATTCACACAAAAGAATGGTATATAAAGAGGAGAAACAGATAAGCTTAAGTAATTAGAATAATGCTAATATAAAGAGATAGAGAGTTAGAGAGAATGCAAACACTGTTTATCCTGGTTCAGTCACTACCACCGTGACCTACGTCCAGCCCGTTCAACTTTCCACTAATTATCAAGCTTCAAGGGTGCTTGAAAAACCACTACAACCTTCAAGAAAATTAATTCTTGGAACCTTCACACTTCCACTCACTTACTTAGGTTATGAGCAACCTCTCACTAGGGTCTCACTACCCTTTACACACAAAAGTAGATTGAGAGTGTTTAGAAAAGGATTTGTACTCTTGAAGTACAGATTATACAAATTGAAGCTTATAGGTATTGATCAATGACACAAGATTGAAGCTCAAAGGTGATTTATGATCAAGATGATGAATAGTAAGCAAATGATATGAAATAAAGCAAGAATAATGATTAGGAAAGGTGTCCCATCAATGTGAATAGTGATCACTATTTATAGAGGCCCCCCATGACTCTTAAAACACTCATTTTCGCAAAACTAGCCGTTTATAGCCGTTGGACTGCTTTCTGTCCAGTAAGTATTCGAATACTTTTCGTGTGGTATTCGAATACTTCATTTATAGCCGTTGGACTGCTTTCTGTCCAGTAAGTATTCGAATACTTTGCTGAAAGTATTCGAATACTTTTCTGGTATTCGAATACTTCATTTAAAGTATTCGAATACTTTCTCTGAATATGCAGTTTTATGAGCCGTAAAGTATTCCTTTTGGTTTCAAATCACTTTTAATGTATTTCCTTGACTTGTATAAAATGTTTTGAGTGTCAAGGATCTTTTTCATAATAATCAATGCTTTTAAAATAATGGATAATGCATGCATGGGTTTAAATGTCCTTTGAGCTCATTTATGCATCATTAATCAATTTACCTTTACATTTTGGATTCTAAGTTCTCAGGAGTATGTTGTGATCAAGATCTTGAGTGATTCGCTCTTGTTGACTTGTTTGAATTGCTTCCTTTGACTTTTGATTGTTGTGAGTTGTGTTAACTCAAGTGTTGCTTCTATTGCTTGTTTGTAATCATCAAAACTCTTGTATGAGTTTACTTTTCATTTTAAGCGCATTGGTTTCACAATCTCCCCCTTTTTGATGATGACAAACTTGAATTGAGAAGAAGGGTTAGCGTAATATACATTTAGATAAGATGATGCTAGGACTCCCCCTTAATATGTGGGTATTTGTAAAAGGCGGAGTTCTAGATCTATGTTTACCTTGTTTTTACCTTTGGTGATTGTGCTCCCCCTTTTTACCTTAGTTTATGTACCTTTCTTAATTTGCAATATCTTCTCCCCCTTTGGCAACATCAAAAACAACAATATATAAAATGCAAAACAATGAGGAGAAACATAGCATCATAAGATAGCAGAGTTATAAAACTGATGAACATCCATCCAAGTAAAGTAAGTAAAGTCCAAAAAGTAAATAAAGGTTAGCATCAGATGGCAGGGTCATAAAAAATAAAGCATGGTAAATGACAGCAGGCGTCACAGCTGAGGGGAATCAGGAGGAGATATGTCTGGAGTGTCGTCCTCATTAGTCAGGCCAAGACGACGCTCAATGCGGGAGAGACGGTTGCCTATGACATCATCCATATCTTCCAGAAAATCCATGACGTCGTCGAGAGTGACAGGGCGGCGACGTCGGCGTCGGGGAACTGAAGGTGTAACAGCCCCAATCCCTATAGCAGATATTGTCCGCTTTGCCCCCCTTCCGGGACTCACGGTTTTACGTTCTGGGGTTACCCCCAAAAGGCCTCCACTAGGAAAGGTATCCACACCCATATATATGGCATGCTTTGTTCTCCTTTCCAACCGATGTGGGACATTACATCCTCCCCCACTGGGAATACAGCGTCCCCGCTGTACACACCGGTCCAGGACCAGGCTCTGATACCATTTGTAACAGCCCCAAATCCCTATAGCAGATATTGTCCGCTTTTCCCCCTTCCGGGACTCACGGTTTTACGTTCTGGGGTTACCCCCAAAAGGCCTCTACTAGGAAAGGTATCCACACCCATATATATGGCATGCTTTGTTCTCCTTTCCAACCGATGTGGGACATTACATCCTCCCCCACTGGGAATACAGCGTCCCCGTTGTACACACCGGTCCAGGACCAGGCTCTGATACCATTTGTAACAGCCCCAATCCCTATAGCAGATATTGTCCGCTTTGCCCCCCTTCCGGGACTCACGGTTTTACGTTCTGGGGTTACCCCCAAAAGGCCTCCACTAGGAAAGGTAGCACTCACGGTTTTACGTTCTGGGGTTACCCCCAAAAGGCCTCTACTAGGAAAGGTATCCACACCCATATATATGGCATGCTTTGTTCTCCTTTCCAACCGATGTGGGACATTACATCTTCCCCCACTGGGAATACAGCGTCCCCGTTGTACACACCGGTCCAGGACCAGGCTCTGATACCATTTGTAACAGCCCCAATCCCTATAGCAGATATTGTCCGCTTTGCCCCCCTTCCGGGACTCACGGTTTTACGTTCTGGGGTTACCCCCAAAAGGCCTCCACTAGGAAAGGTATCCACACCCATATATATGGCATGCTTTGTTCTCCTTTCCAACCGATGTGGGACATTACATCATGATGTAATGTCCCACATCGGTTGGAAAGGAGAACAAAGCATGCCATATATATGGGTGTGGAAACCTTTCCTAGTGGAGGCCTTTTGGGGGTAACCCCAGAACGTAAAACCGTGAGTCCCGGAAGGGGGCAGAGCGGACAATATCTGCTATAGGGATTGGGGCTGTTACAAATGGTATCAGAGCCTGGTCCTGGACCGGTGTGTACAACGGGGACGCTGTATTCCCAGTGGGGGAAGATGTAATGTCCCACATCGGTTGGGAAAGAGAACAAAGCATGCCATATATATGGGTGTGGAAACCTTTCCTAGTGGAGGCCTTTTGGGGGTAACCCCAGAACGTAAAACCGTGAGTCCCGGAAGGGGGCAGAGCGGACAATATCTGCTATAGGGATCGGGGCTGTTACAGAAGGGGTGGAGGTACCTTCAGCAGCAGGAGCATCCTCAGTGGTAGGAATATCAGTATGAGGATCTGCAGGAATGGGATCATCATGAATGGGATCATCATGAATGGGATCATCCTCATCCATAGGAGCAGCAGAAGGAGCACCAGAAGAATAGACCCACTCGCCAGCTATCTTGCGAAGGCCACATTTTTTGAGTTGTGTGCCGGCAATTTTATGATTATTTTTTAATGGAGTCTTGGCCTCTCCAATCATGGGAACTTGACTGTGCTCCATGATGGCCTGAATCAGCATGGGGAAGGGAAGAGGAGTATTCCGATGATGATGAGTATCCAGCATGATGCGGCATATGGTGTCGGGCCAATAAATTGCAGTCTTGTTAAGGATGGCCCACATGAAAAACAAGTCAGTGTTGAGCACCACAGCATGATTGCCTCCCCTTGGTGAGATGACATGAGTGATCAGATAGTGGAGGATCCGGTGAGACACTTGCAGACATGTGGGAGAGAATTTGGTCATCCCAATTTTATATGCTCCGTCCCTGACCACAGATTGAATGAATGCTTCTCTGTCATAGTCTTCATAGGTGCGATAGTCAGAGCCATCAAATTCAAGATCGCCTGTGCGAATATAGCCAATAAGGGCGGTCCAGTCCTGTGGATAGATCTTGATATGAACACCCTTTACTTTCGATTGCAGCACACGTTCATTGTAAGTGAGATTCTGATAGAAGGCGCGAACCATTGGTGCTACATAAGGGCGGCGGAGCTGAACAAACTCGAGTAGATGGACGCTTTCTAGAACATGAGTAATGTCAAACCCTTCGGCCACAAAGAAGTCTGAGTCAAGGTATTTCGGCTCAACTATGGGTCGGCGGAGATAGTGGGTGGCAAATTTCTTCTGCTGAATAGGATCATTGGGAAAATAGCGAGTGAAGTTAGCAGCTTCAGCAGTAGGGAGATCCGGAATAGATTTGGAGCGAGTGCCAGCCATGAGGATACCTAAAAAAAAGAATATAATCAGTAAGCAGTGTGAGAATGGTGAATAGGCAGTAGTAGATCAAGAATGCACAGCTGTGGTACTAGAGAAATGGAAAAAAAATAATGAAAAGGGCTTAACAGAGGAAAGTATTCGAATACTTTTATCAGTATTCGGATACTCTGTCGCTGGTATTCGATTACTCATGACTGGTAATCGATTACTTTTCTGAAGGAGAAGTATTCGATTACTTTTCTATCAGTATTCGAATACTGTTCATCAGAAGGAGAAGTATTCGAATACTTCTTCATCAGTATTCGAATACTTGTTCATCAGAACCCAGAAATCGTGCCCTAATCGACCAGAAACCCAGCAAATAATGCAATATGATGGATGCGAAGTCTAGGCAGCATATTAACGCAAGCTAAGGAAAGCCTAGGGAACACATAAACAACAGTATATGCAGACAAAGTTCAAGAGACAGATCTGGTCTACATGGAGAAAAAAAAATGAAACAGAAGAGGGTTAGGGTTCATGGAGGCATACCTGTGAGGATTCAGGGGAGATGAAGTCAGAGGAAAGGACCCAAATACCTGTTTGTTGACGTCGCTTGGGAGAAGGAGTGGAGATGATGGAGCTTTAGGGTTTGGAGAGTAAGAAATGAGAAGTGTCGCGGTTCAGCTGAATAAAAGCTCAATTTTGAGCATTAAGTGCAGGAGTATTCGAATACTTTCTCTGAATATGCAGTTTTATGAGCCGTAAAGTATTCCTTTTGGTTTCAAATCACTTTTAATGTATTTCCTTGACTTGTATAAAATGTTTTGAGTGTCAAGGATCTTTTTCATAATAATCAATGCTTTTAAAATAATGGATAATGCATGCATGGGTTTAAATGTCCTTTGAGCTCATTTATGCATCATTAAACAATTTACCTTTACATTTTGGATTCTAAGTTCTCAGGAGTATGTTGTGATCAAGATCTTGAGTGATTCGCTCTTGTTGACTTGTTTGAATTGCTTCCTTTGACTTTTGATTGTTGTGAGTTGTGTTAACTCAAGTGTTGCTTCTATTGCTTGTTTGTAATCATCAAAACTCTTGTATGAGTTTACTTTTCATTTTAAGCGCATTGGTTTCACATTGGTCACCTTAGGAATAAGGGGCCATTTCATCCATTTTAAGGTTCTGTACTGAGTATCTGTTGGAGTCAAGGGAGCCATAGGAATATGGAAACCTGTGAGCCATCTAGTCTATGAGCTGAGGAATCAGAGTTGGCAGATAAGAAACTGGGAAAAAGCCAAAAAGTGCTAAGTCTTGAGCAGAGAAAATAACTATTTAAGAATGGAGCAGTGAATCCGTTCCTTTTGTTAAACTGTTTTAAAACCATCCACCTTTTTGTCTCTTAATTATAGTTATTTCTGTTTAAATATTTTTACTTTTTTTAATCTTGTAACCATCAAACTCCAATGAATATTATCTCACCTTCTTCCAAACAGGAAGGATCACATACATAACGCTGCGAGCAATTGTTTGCCACCAGATTGAACTTATTGTTCCTGAGGAACGTTGTCAAGACAGTAAGGAACGTCTGACCAGACAGTTCATTCACTAACTTTTCTTCTCATTTTCATTCTTTATAAAATAGTATAAGATAATATTTAGAGTTCTATCCTCGTGGGAACGATAATCTGGGCCTTAATACACCCATTATTACTTAATGCGTGCACTTGCGCACTTGGGTTGGAAGTAAGGGAGCGAATCTGTGTTCTATCTAGAACAGAGGAACGTTCCCCATTAGAACTTATATTTTTCCATCATCAGCACCTAATGGAGGCTTAAGCCCCCAAAGTTATACATTCTTCTCTGCCCAAGCGCGCAATATCGCGCTTAAGCGCGCTCCACGATTGAAAAATTTCCAACGCAAAGAGTGCACTTAAGCCCCCAAAGGAAGCTTAAGCACGCTCAACAAGAAGATAGGCCATTCCCCTCTGCCTCAACGTGCTTAAGCGCGCTCCAACCTGCCAAAGTCCCATTTCCTTCTGCCTCAGCGCGCTTAAGCGCGCAAGAGAGCGCTTAAGCGCTCTCCACGAAGACAAGAGGCCAATTGCCTCTGCCTCATCGCGCTTAAGCGTGATACAGGTGGCTAAAGCGCGCTGTGAAACTCAAAAGTCTCTGCCTCCGTGCGCTTAAGCGCGAAATAGAGCGCTTAAGCGCGCTTTAAACCCAAAAACTCTCTGCCTTAGCGCGCTTAAGCGTGAATCACAGCGCTTAAGCGCGCTCCATCAGATTTCATTTTTAAAAATCCCTTTTCTTTCCCCTTCCTCATTTTTTCACCTCACACTCTTCAAACTCTCTTAAACTCCCTCAAAACTCTCTCAAACACCACACTCCGGTCCCATTGCACCACGAAATTCAATCCCTACCACCGGACAACCACCTCACTCCGGTCACCATCACCACTCACCGGACATCCGTGAAGAAGTTCTTGTGTTTGAGTCATAAAACATAGTATTCTTCTTCCTCCATTTTCGCACAAAGGAACCAAGTTATGAACTTCAAGATTATCTATCTTCAGAATATTTGTATGATGTTATTAGGTTCACATTGCTAGTTTGTGCAAGAAACAAAAAGAAAGAATCTTGAATTTGGGAGGTTTAATGAATTAGGTTTTTTTTTCCCTTTGCATACGATTGTTTCCTAATAAATTGAGAGATGAATTGATGCATTACTTCTTATCTGATTTGATTCTCTTGTTTTTTGGGTTTAGAAACACATCATTGAATTAGGAAAATTAATAAAAATCATGTGCAAGTCAGGTGTTTGACAAAATACCCGAATGGAAAAGAGAATGAATTGTAAGCCAATTTAGAAAGGGTATGAAATTGTTATGAAATTGCTGCCATCATTGCAAGATTATATCTCTTGAAGAGTTACATATTGTTGATATGGAATGGAATCATATCGTTGCATTACATTTGGTATTGATGTAGTTATAAGAATGGATTGCTTTCAGATTTTCTGTGAATCGGATGGAGAACACTCACCTAATTCACATCCACACACTGATATAAGAATGGCATATGTTGATTATGAGTGATTGCTTTTAAAATACCATCCTGATTATATAAAGACAAATGTAACTACAGTGAGCATTTTCCACATTGTCATTAAACATAATCCTCACCAAGCTATATTATTATCCTATAATTGTGAGCATCTAATTTAGTACCCTGATTCCATATAGCTGTATTAATTTCAGAACTGTTCTGAATTAAATCTGGGAATTGTCCCTTTTGGAATGTACAATTATTTGGGAATGGTAGTTGTATCATGTACTCACTTGGGAAACTCTTCTGTTTTTCAGGTATGGTACCAAAAGACAAGAATTTGGGCAAAAGACAAAGAAAGACCAAGGCCACTGGGGGTGCGTCTAGCTCCTCCACTCCCCCTTCAGAATTTGACTCACACAGGTTTCTGACAGCCAAACACGAAGAAAGATACAATAAAATAGTGGCTGCAAAACCTGTCATACGAGAAAGAAAAATGCTTCTAGAGCAGGGGGAGTATCCGGACATTTACAATAATCTGGTCCGGCGAAGGTGGAAAGCATATGCCATCTAACTAACAAACAGCTCCGGCATGATTTGCAAGGAATTCTATGCCAATGCCTATACAGCAAATCAGGGAGTTAACAGAATCTACAAGAGTTATGTGAGAGGGAAAGAGATAGCATATGATGCTGACACATTACAAGATATGCTGAAGACAACCCACCACAGACCCGGAGTAAGATGTGAGTACAGACAGTTACTCAAGGAAATTGAATACGTACCTGGTCGGAGTGACCCAGAGTATATTACATGGGATCCTATGGAGGAATCTGCTCCTATCCTGGAAACCATTGCACTTCCAGGAGAGAACGGGGAGATGATGAAGAACAACATTAGCCCAAAATTACTGCATCTCAGCCAGCTCAAAACAGTGGCCAAAGTATAGTTCCAATTCATAATCAACAACATCTTGCCCACTACCCACACATCTGAGGTGCAGGTGAAGATAGTGGCACTTATCCATACCATCATGACTGGGGGCACAGTGGATCTTCCAGAGATTTTAGCATATGGTATCTATGACTTTGCACATCAGACATCTGCAAAGGCTGCCATTGCACACAGCTCCCTGATCCAGACCCTTTGTCATCAGGCAAGAGTTGAGATACCCACTGAGCATAAGCTAGTGGAAGTGTGCCCCCTATTGACGCTGCTCTCATCCGATCAAACATGGGTGTCTTATCTACTCCACCAGCATCTCCAGCACCTCCAGTACCACCGGCAGCACCAGTCAGACGGGCACGACAACCAGATCTTCCTGCGATATGGGAAGCAGTGCAGTCTATGCAACGTCAGCAGGAATCTATGCAGCGGAGAGCTAGATACTCTCAGAGCCGACATATAGCATTCCAGGACTATGTGAGTGCACAGATGGTGGAGTTATGCCGACAGCGCGACATACAAGCATTACCATTCGAGTACCCAGCATACACTGGATCTGATGAGGAGGCGACAGGTTCGACCTCCACACATACCGCTGCTGTAGATGATACTGAGGCTGATCTGACGGCAGACATCACGCGGGGCTACACTGGCACATACACTGATGATGTTGACGCTACTGCTGACGGAGCTGAGGATGTAGAGGAGCAGGATACACCTATCACTGATATGGAGGAGGACTGATTCTCCTATCAGTTTACAGACTTAGATATCTTGTTTTGATGTTTTGATAGTTTAGTGCATGGATGAATATTTAGACTGCTTTTGACTTGACTGAATTTTTTTTTGGATATATGATTGATATGCTCCCAGCATATATACTTTTATAGATCAAAAAAGCAGGAAATCAGATCTAAAACTGTGTATAAAGGTGTATATGTGGTGAATTTATTGAATAAATATTGTCAGACACTCTCTCACTCAGATTCTTCATGTTTACAGGAGAAAAATGACAAATAAAGGAGCAGGAAAAAAAATCAGACAGAAGCCCCACGCTCCAAGCGTAGGAACCCACGCTTGAAGCGTGGAAAAAGACTTCAAGACAGTGAGTCTACGCTTCAAGCGTAGAACCCTACGCTTGAAGCGTGGAGAAGACGAAAAGAGGCAGAAGCTCCACGCTTGGAGCGTGGATCCTGCGCTCCAAGCGTAGGGTTGAGATGGACAGCTGTCAGTTTCGAGAAAAGGAGGATTCTCAGGTTATAAAAAGGGCACAAAGGCTACACCATTACACACTTTTGGATATTCTGAACAATTCAGAGGTCATCTTGGAGGCGGAAGCTCTGGAGAGATCTCTTTTTCTACCTTTCTGTAGTTCTTGTAGTTTATGTTTTCATTTGAATATTGGATTTTAGCCATGATAATGGTTGGCTAGAACCTCTTTGCTGTAGTTAGGGTCACGAACCCTTGTGAACCCCTGATACAATGGATTGAGTTTTTATTGATATATTTATCTTTTGAATTTCGTTCTATTCTGATCGTATTGTTATTGTTATTATTAGATCCGATCAATCTAGTAAGTAATAATAAATCTGAGGATTAGGGCCAACAAGAGGGATCTGAGGTCTTTAATCCAGAAAGGGGATAGAACGACGGTATGAACATGATCTAGGGATAGACATGATTCATATTGTAGATGTTTTAATTATCGATCTTTATGCTTGATCTCATATAGGGCACCTCAAGGAATTAGGGTTCTATATGAGATTAAAGGGTTAATTCCTCAAGGGATTGAGAATTAAATATTGATACCTTTGTCTGATAATTATCTAATTTCACGATTTATATATTAATATTTAACTTAATCCAGAGTAAAAGGTGGGGATCATCGGTGAGTGTTCTCTAACTGCAGCGTTTTTCTCATATATTCAAACCCTTATTTTATTGGATTTTTTTATTATTCAAAAATAACAAAAACACGTCTTTTATTTTACAAATCAATTTCCCACACAATCCTGACATTCGTGTCAAAAACATCTTGAAATCTTTAATCTTAAAAAGAATAGTTTAATTGATTTAGACACACTCTCTGTGGATACGAACTTTACTTATCATTTTATTACTTGCGCGATTCGGTACACTTGCCGATTCACGTCAAGTTTTTGGCGCCGTTGCCGGGGAGTGTTTTTCTTAAATCAATTAATCTTGATTTTAAAGATTAAAGTGTTTTTATTTTATTTTATTTTATTTTTGTTTTGAATCTGTGCTACTAATCTTTTCTCTGAAGTTGTATGCAAAGCAGTGCTTTTCTAAGGAGAAGCGAACGAATTGCTCAAAGAGAGAAGGAAAGAAAAAGGGCACAGACAACTCCCATTCCAGTAGCTGAAACCCTAGAGATGGCTGCTCCTAATCAGAATGCTGATCCTAGGATGAACACCATCCTCACGCCTATCTTTAACAGGCCCAATGCTGGAATTGTTCCACCAGAACTTGGGAACAATCAATGGGAACTCAAGTCCAACATCATTCAGTTGGCCGAGAGAGAAAAGTATGGAGGAGAGGACAATGAAGATCCTCACAGATTCGTTGACAGATTTTTACGAATCTGTGACTCTACAAAGCCTCCACATGTTTCTGATGATGCAATACGATTAAGACTTTTTCCTTTTTCTGTTAAGGGAAAAGCTCTTGATTGGATGGAAAGACAACCTGCTGATAGCATCATTTCTTGGGAAAACTTGTCCGAAAAATTCTTTGCAGAATTCTTCCCCATGGAGAAATACAACAACATGGTGAGTGATATCACCTCCTTCAAACAACAATTTGGAGAGACCATCTGCGCTTCTTGGAATAGATTCAAGGCCCTCATGAGAAAGGTTCCTCATTATAACCTATCTCAAGGGGACCAAGTGAGAATCTTTTTCAATGGTTGTCTACCGGAGACGAAACTGGTCATTAATACTGCAGCAGGCGGTTCTTTGGGTGATAAGCTAGCTTCAGAGTCATATCATCTGATTGACAAGTTAGCTAAGAATGAGAATGAAACATCTATAAGGACAGGAAAAAGGGAAGCAGTGCCAATCAATGATAATAATGCAATGCTAGCAGAACAAAAGTTGTTGTCACAACAGATGTCCAATCTAAATGCAAAGTTTGAAAGTATGCAGCTTTCTAAAGTTCAAGCAAGTGCAGTTGTTCTTGACTGTGAATATTGTCATGAAGATCATGACACCAATGCTTGTCCTACATTGATGTCTTCAGATTCTGTTCAACAAGTGCAGGTAAATGGCATTTGGTATGATCAGCGCCCTAATCAGCAAGATTTCTCAAGGAATCAGAATAATTCTGCTGGTGGTAATAATTACCAAAGGAAAAGTTACCAAGGTACTGGTTTAGATATGACATCAGACAACTATCTAAAACCACCACCTATTCCAAAAAAGGAGCCTTCCGACCTGGAGCGTTTAGTAGGAACATTAGCACAAAGTACTAACGCTTTCATGGAGGAGAGTAAGGCTAATCAAAGAAGTACCAATGCTTTCATTGAGGAAAGCAGAGCTGATTCCAGGAATACGAAAGCTTCAATCAAGAACCTGGAATATCAGATTGGTCAACTTGCCCAACAGTTATCTGATAGAGCTCCAGGTACCTTTCCTGGTAACACTACTACCAACCCCAAGGAAGATTGTCTGGCAGTTACAACTAGAAGTGGGAAAGTGGTATCATCCCCACCAAAACCTATAGAAGAGGAAAAGAAGATTGAACAGGAGGAGAAATCTGAAAAAGAAAAGGAAAAGTCTCCTGAAATATTGAAACCAACTGATGATGAGAAGGAGCCAGCTACTCTTCCAAAAGAAAAATTTGAACTTAGTGAAGAGTATCTTATGAAAATGGCACCTTATCCTGGAAGGTTGAAGCCAGAATTAAAAGCAAAGAGTTATGACAGATTTCTTGATCTTTTCAAGAAATTGCATGTGAACATCCCGTTTGCTGAAGCATTGGCTAATATGCCAAACTATGCCAAATTCATGAAAGATCTCCTTTCCAGGAAGCAAAAGCTACAAGAATGTCAAACAGTTGCACTTACTGAGAAGTGCAGTGCTATTATCACTAGGAAGTTTCCTCCTAAACTTCGTGATCCTGGAAGCTTCAACATTGAAATTGAAATAGGAGACACAAAGATTGGCAAAGCTTTGTGTGATTTAGGGGCGAGTATTAATCTGATGCCCTTATCTGTTTGTAAAGCCTTGGGGATCACTGAATTGAAGCCTACTTTGGTTTCTCTTCAGCTTGCCGATAGATCCTTAAGGAAGCCAAGTGGAATAGTCGAAGATGTTCTTGTAAAAATTGACAAGTTCATCTTTCCGGATGATTTTATTGTGCTTGATATGGAGGTAGAGAATGAAATGCCTCTCATATTGGGTAGACCTTTCCTGGCCACAGCCCGTGCAATGATTGATGTAGAGCAGGGAAAGCTGGTGCTAAGGATGAATGAAGACACAATCACTGTCAATGTCTTTGATGCAATAAAAAGACCATATGATGATAGTGTTTGTTTTGAAATTAATGTCTTAGAGGAAGTGATGCAAGAAGATGAAACTCCCTTGCAAGAATTGACTGTTGAATTGCAGGAGAGAGATCATATCCCTTTTGAGGAATACATTAAAGCTGCTGATGAGTTGCTTGAACAGAAAACTTCTGACAAAGAAATAGGTGCTCCTAAAGTTGATCTTAAGGAGTTACCTCCTGCCCTAAAGTATATGTTCCTGGGTGACAATGAAACATATCCAGTGATCATAAATAACAGGTTATCTGCTGATGATGAGAAGAAACTGAAAGAAATTCTTTTAAAGCATAAGACTGCTTTAGGATGGTCCATGGCTGATCTCAAGGGTATAAGTCCTTCTTTCTGTACGCATAAAATTCTCATGGAGAATGATATCAAACCTGTAAGGCAGCCTCAAAGGAGATTAAACCCCATGATGAAAGAAGTGGTGAGAAAAGAAGTAGTCAAACTTCTTGATGCAGGTATGATTTATTCAATATCAGATACTGCATGGGTAAGTCCTGTACAAACTGTGCCAAAGAAAGGGGGTGTCACTGTGGTGAAGAACGATAAAGATGAATTAATCTCAACCAGGACAATTACTGGCTGGCGAATGTGTGTTGACTATAGAAGGCTTAATGAAGCAACTAGGAAGGATCATTTTCCTCTCCCTTTTGTGGATCAAATGCTGGAAAGGTTAGCAGGTCATTCTTATTATTGTTTCCTTGATGGATACAGTGGCTATAATCAAATTGCAGTGACTCCTGAAGATCAGGAGAAGACAGCATTCACTTGTCCTTTTGGCGTTTTTGCCTATAGGAGAATGCCGTTTGGATTATGCAATGCACCTGCTACTTTTCAGAGGTGCATGTTATCAATCTTCTCAGATATGGTAGAAAAGTTCTTGGAGGTATTCATGGATGACTTTTCGGTATTTGGCTCTTGTTTTGATGATTGCTTAGGCAACTTATCTAAAGTACTGAAAAGATGCCAGGAGACAAACCTGGTCCTTAACTGGGAAAAATGTCA
>JAVKPL010009081.1:0-35253 GCA_032173675.1 Gastrolobium villosum | reverse complement strand
TGAATACTCCTCTCAGGCCAGTTTTTTAAAACCTCAAGGACTTTCCCCTGCAAAAGGCCAAAAGCTATATAACCCTCCAACAAATGTAGTCCAAAATTGCATAGAAATACAGGGAAAAAAATGATAATTAAATTGCATACATATATAGTCCAAAATTAGCTCAACCATTCATGTCCAACTAGCAATTAAAGAGGTTAAACTTCAACTGCAGCTACAATATCAACTAAAATGATACACACACACACACAACACAACACAAGGAATTAATTACCCCGATTATCAGCGAAATTGGAATGATAATGCAACCTAGTGGCCTCAACCATCTTGGTAACTTCTTGTGCACTCTCTAAAGCCTTTAAAAAATGATCATCAAGGAAAGTGAGAATCTGCATCAGAGTAACACTTGGAACAACCTTAATTGCTCTTCTAAACTCAGCAGGTGCTGTCTTTGAATGTTCAATATGCTTTGCCTCTGTTATCTCATCTAGCTCTTGCACATTTTCCAGAACTTTCTCTAGTGTTTTAGGCTCCTCCACCGTATGACCTCCATCACCGTCAACATTATCACCTTCACCTTCCTCATTCTCATTCCCACCCTCAATCTCATCTTCCTCACTCAAAGAAGGTCGTGGCATGTTCTCTACCATGAATTAAGTTGCAAGTGATCATGTTGTATCATTATCCTCACTCAAAAAATGGTTGAGATAATTAAATTGCATACATATATACAAAAGCTATATATCATGCTGTAACATTATCCTTACTCAAAAAATGGTTGAGAACTTAAGATAATTAAATTGCATACATATATACAAAAGCTATATATCATGTTGTATCATTATCCTTTACTCCACATAGATAGTGTTCTTCTATTTGGACAGCTTCAGTTTGTCTTAGAAAGCCACATTGTAAACAAATCCTATATACATGTTGTACAGTATAACAGAACCCACAAAAAATATCAGAATTTTTCAGTTAAAGTAAATTTAGAAATGTAACATCCCGTATAATTAGTAAAATACATAGGTACTATAGGTACATGTGTAGAATTCGGATGTATGGTTTATGTGTTATGGCTTGTGAATTGTTTGATTTTTATTCCTTGGATAAGACTAAGGTAATTAATTAAATTAAATCATAGGAGGGTACATATGTAGACATATGAATTTAATCATATATGTAGTGTGAGTATGTGTTATAGGACCTTAGTGTTCATTGGATTTTGGTGGTGGGCTAGTGTGTGTGTGTGTGGACTTGTTGTTAGTGGACTTGTGTGAATGGATCCTTTTGTATGTGAGGCCAATGGCCCAAGTATGGCTCTTGGATCAAGCCAATTCAGCCCAAGGTTGTGTCCACCCTTATCTTCCCTAAGCCTTGCCCAACTTAGGTGCCTTGTGTATCAAGTAACACTCACATGGCAAAGGTATTTTTCCCTCTCACTTTTGCGCACAAGTGAGAGTAATTAGGACCTTCATAAGCTGCCACTTTCCCTTACTAAACCGCCACCTCACATTGCTTATGCTCAACTTGATTTTAATTTTATTGCACGGTAGACACATGTGCATTTTAGCATGATCTTAGGCTGCATAAATCTCCATTTTTGGGCGCACATGGGAGGGGCTGAATGCAGATTTTTTTTTATGACACAAGACTGCATAACTTGTTGACTTGGATAACCACTTACACCCTCCATCATGACACTGCATTGTGCAGATTTTGGTAAGCTTTTGCAGCCCTTCTTGAGTCAAATCTCCTCCTCCTTCCACATGCATCATGAGACTGCATTCCCATCATTTTTGTGCAGAGGGCAGCTCCATAAATCTGAATCCTTGGCTGCCACAAAGCCCTCTAGCTTGTGGACTTAGTGAACCTCCCTCACCCCTCATCATTGTGCGCATGGGTTGGCTTTTTATGCAGAAATTTTCTGCACAAGGACAGCCCTATATGAGTGCTTGGTCTGTCACAAATCTGCACCCACATGCACCTCTTTTCCTCTCATGATTTGCGCACCAAGGACTGCATAAGTGCAGATTTTTGGGCTGCCACATGGTTAGTTTACTTGTTGACTTAGCTAAGCTCTTGCATGTGTACTTGACCCTTCCTTCCCACTCTATTCTTGCGCATAATCATGGTCAATTGTGCAGAAATTTCTCTGCCTTGGACAGCCTCAAAGCTGAACAAATCTTCCCTCACCCTTGCATGTAAGTAGAGTAAGTTAGAAGCCAAAACCTTGCTTGTTTCAGCCTTTTATGCAGCCCCATCATCTCATAAAAATCTGAATATTTCATGATAGTTAATCATAGCATATTTTCCCCTCACTTTAACTATATATGTGCGCATGGAGAGGGGGCTGCCTTCATGTGCAAGTGCAGCCAACCCTTCTCCAACTTCTCTTCTCCTCACTCCCTCTCTTCCATAACCGAACCAACAAGTCTCTTGGAGAAGAAAAAACATTGATCACTTACCTTCCCTCACCTCCCTAAACCGTAGCCTTGTCCCAAGCAAAGAGTAAGCTTTCCTCCTCACCTTGTTGCGCATAGATCACCATAGGAAGTAAGGACTTGTTGTGTAGAGAAGCTTGAAGGTGGTGTGTGACTTTGAAGGGTGTACTACAAGAGGTAGGCTTTAAACCTTGAACTCTTTCTTTGTGTAGCCATGTATGTATGCTTAAATAACTCCTTGAGTATGTGTTGTTTTGGGATTCAAGTATGAGCTTGGTAAAAATTAGAATGGTGGAGCTATTGCATGGTGAATTGTATGCATAAAAATGCTTAAGATTATATGCCACTGTTTGTATGATTAGGCCACTGTTTTAAAGAGAAATGTGCCACTGTTTCCTTATGCAAATGCCACTGTTTTGAAGATGTATGCCCACTGTTTCGGTTCATCAAAATCACCATTATATGCCACTGTTTCTGCACCTAAAATGCCACTGTTTCTGCACTTAAAAGCCACTGTTTCTGCACATTAAAAGCCACTGTTTCTGCACAAAAGAAGCCACTGTTTCTGCACCTAAAAGCCACTGTTTCTGCACATGTATGTCACTGTTTTAGTGCCCTTAAGCCACTGTTTTCATGCATGAATTACCACTGTTTTTACCCATAAAATGCCACTGTTTCCATGCTTAAAATGCCACTGTTTTAGCCATGTAATGCCACTGTTTCCATGCTTAAAATGCCACTGTTTTAGCCATGTAATGCCACTGTTTTCATGCTTAAAATGCCACTGTTTTTATGCATAAAAGGTCACTGTTTTAAGTCATCATATGCCACTGTATTATGCATAATGTGCCACTGTTTTATGTACACAAACACCACTGTTTTATGTACACAAACGCCACTGTTTTATGTACACAAATGCCACTGTTTTATGTACACAAATGCCACTGTTTTACGCATAAAATGCCACTGTTTTAGTCCTTCTATGCCACTGTTTGTATGTATAAAATGCCACTGTTTTGGAAGTTCAAAGTGCCACTGTTTCTGTTTTAAAAATGCCACTGTTTCTGTTTTAAAAACGCCACTGTTTCTGTTTTGAAAACGTTTAAAACGTCACTGTTTTGGCTGCTGTAAACACTGCTGTATGCTCACTGTTTTGCTGCTGTATGCTCACTGTTTTGCTGCTGTAAATAGCCACTGTAAATGATTAGTTTTAATTGATTTAGGTGCGCTTAAGAAGTGAGAATATTTCGCTGCCGTTGGTAATTTTTAAGGAAAGCTAAGGTAAGTGTCAGGCGATGATGCCTAATGTAACTATTGACTACTGGTATAGAATTGTAACATGATGCTCCATATGCCGTAAAAATATTATGTTCGATTATAATGAAAGGAAACTGCCAAATATGTGCCGTGATGACTATATGATTATGAGGTAAAGACGTTATGTGGCAGCATAACGCATATGAAAGGTATATAAGCATGCATTTTTCATTATACCGCATTTTTACGCTTTGTGTGTGAAAGCATAGCATGACATGCATGCATCAAGATCATATAGGCCTTGTTTTAGAATAGTTATGTACAGGACCATGTGTTTGAGCAAGCATCATATAGGCATCCCCAAGGTACCGGGGTATGGGACACTTGGCATCAGTCCGCATAGGCCCACAGATGGAATCCACATGGAGCTCAGGTGCCAAGGGATATTTGATTCCACTGTGAAGTGCGCGCACGACGGTGCTAAAAGCGCAAAGGAAAGGCGTTATATACGCAATATATGAATATGATTAAATGAAAAGGAACAAGTATATGTTGAAGTGACTGTTTATGATTTTGTGCCTAGTTAATAATGTTATATTACTGGTTTTATTGCCACACTACTGGGATTATTCTCACCCCTTCGGGGCTGCTATTTTCCTAAATGGCAGGAGGACATAAAAGCACATGAAGACGTGATATTTTGCTGATGATTGCTGATGCGTGGATTATCAGTGTTGCTGTTTGTTTTAAATGGATAACTGTAATGCTAAATGTTTTGGTACTTTTGGATGACTGTAGTCTTTATCATGATTATGTTAGCTTGAACTTTTGTGAACAATGACTATTTTGGAAAACCGTTATGAAAATAATTTATGTGTTGAAAATTTTTATACGGCTTTGTATGCTGCTTGTTAGCTCATGTGACGTTAACGACTCTAATTCCGCTTAGCAAACGACTCTCTTGGATGCATACAAGGGAGGGCGTTACACTAATTGGTATCAGAGCAGTTTGGTCCATGGAATTGCTTGTGTTTGATTGAATTAACTGTGGTTTGTGTTTATCTGCTGATTGACTGTTTAAATGTGCTATAGTTAAGTATATATTAGCTAGGGTAGTTAGGTTGTTAGGACTGTTCTGTGATAAGACACGGATGCATAGCTAACTTGTCCGAATTGAACTCGAGTACCTACTTGAGACTGCTGCCATGAATAACTTGCGGTGAGCCTGATCAACTCATTTCCTGGTATTGTGAGTGCAGAATCATGGCGGGTGGTCGCGGTTCAACTCGGGGAAGGACTGGCGATGCAGAAGAGGATCTTATCACCACCATTGGAGGACTGGCCACGTTCATCCAGAACATGAGCCAAGAATGGCGTGACCATAGGCAACAGAATCAGAACCAACCCCCACTGCATGAAAATGCAGAAGAAATTGCTCGTCGGAGGTTGAAAGACTTCCGCAACTTCCAACCACCCACTTTTGAGGGTGAAGACAACCCCGAGGCTGCAGCAAGGTGGCTGCAGATGATTGAACATATTTTCGAACGCATGGCATGCCCGGAAGCGCAGAAGACTGACTACGCGTCGTACCAGCTGATGGGAGAAGCTTTAACATGGTGGACTGGTGCGAGGGCTCTGCTGAGAGCTCAGGACTTGGAGCTGACGTGGGCCGTGTTCAGACAAGTATTTCTGGATAAGTATTTTCCTAAGGCAATGCGAAGGATGAAGCACACTGAACTGCTGTCGCTCAGGCAGGGTAACATGACGGTTAATGAGTATATTGCGAAGTTTGGGCAGCTGATCGAGTACGCCAACTTTGATCGGAACATCTACGATGAAGAATGGCAGGTGGAGAAGTTCGAGAGCGGATTACACCCGGAAATTCGCAAGCTCATCTTGACGACGGCTAATCGTACACTTCCCGAACTCATCAACCAGAGTCGTCAGGCAGAAGGGATCATTCTGGAGGCCAAGAACTTGAACAAGCCACCACCACAGTTCCACGGAGGAAACCGAGCAGGCAGATTCTTCAGGACGGCACCTGGTAGGGGTCGAGGCAGAGGTACGCCGTTGCAGGCGCGGCCTGGAAATTTTAAGAGGAACTTTACGGTGGGCCAATCGTCGACGGGACGTCAGGGTGCGACTGCTTGTGCTACGTGTGGAAAGAATCACTTTGGAGTCTGTCGCAAGAACAACAATGCATGCTTCAGATGCGGCCAGCAAGGTCACTTTGCTTACAAATGCCCCCAGAACGCTGATCAACAGCCTCCGCAAGCTCGGGTATTCACATTGGATGCAAATGAAGCGCAGAAGTTTCCCAACCTGATCAAAGGTAATGTCACTCTGAATGGTCACCCAATTTCTGTTATCTTTGATTCTGGAGCGTCTGGCTCTTTTATGGCAAAGCATACTGCATTGAGAATAGGCATCACCCCAACCCCGTTACCCTATGAGTTACACATCAGCACACCGACGGGAGGATCGTGCACAGCCTCGGAGATCTGCAGAGGTGTTACCTTGCAGTATGAAGGGAACACGTATACAGTTAACTTGGTGGTCCTGCCGGTATTCAACTTCGATGTGATTATCGGTATGGACTGGTTGACGGAAAACGGGATAACTCTGGATTGTCGAGCGGGGAAAGTCATTGTTCCTGCAAAGGATGGTAAATCTCAACCTTTCTCCCTCATTTCCTTATTGCAAGTTAGAAAAGAGCTCCGCAAGGGAGCAGCAGGGTATCTTTTGTCGATCGAGGCTGAGACCTCGATTGACAATCAAATTCAGGATGTGCCGGTAGTTAGAGAATTCGAGGAGGTATTCCCGGATGAAATACCTCGATTGCCTCCTCATAGGGAAATAGAATTTTCGATCGAACTTGTTCCTGGAGTCGGACCAATCTCTATTGCCCCGTATCGCATGGCACCGTTGGAACTTCGCGAGTTGAAGAAGCAGATAGAAGAGCTTTTGGCAAAGGAATTCATCAGACCGAGTACTTCTCCATGGGGTGCTCCAGCTATCTTGATCAAGAAGAAGGATGGAAGCTTACGTCTGTGTGTAGATTACCGCCAGCTGAACAAAGTCACGGTGAAGAACAAGTATCCGCTACCGAGGATCGACGATTTGATGGACCAGCTGAGAGGAGCCAGAGTCTTCTCCAAGATAGATTTACGATCGGGATACCATCAGATCCGGGTCAAACCGGAGGACATTCCGAAAACAGCTTTTAGGACTCGTTATGGGCACTATGAATATCAGGTGATCCCATTCGGACTTACGAATGCTCCAGCGGTATTCATGGACTACATGAACCGCATCTTCCGCCCGTTCCTCGATCAATTCGTTATTGTGTTTATCGATGATATCCTGATTTACTCAGCTAATGAAGAGCTGCACGCGGAACATCTGAGGATTGTCTTGCAAGTCTTGAAGGAGAAGCAGTTGTACGCAAAATGGTCGAAGTGCGAGTTTTGGCTTAAAGAGGTCCAGTTTCTGGGCCATATCATTTCATCAGAAGGTATCGCGGTGGACCCCAGCAAGGTTGAAGCTGTTATGAATTGGGAACGACCCAAGTCTGTCACTGAAGTAAGAAGTTTCTTAGGTCTGGCTGGGTATTATCGAAGGTTCATCCAGAATTTCTCTCAGATAGTACAACCCCTTACCCGTCTCACTCGGAAGGATAAGCCTTTTGAGTGGACTGAAGCCTGTGAAGAATGTTTCTTGGAGCTAAAGAGCAGATTGACGAGTGCCCCAGTACTCACGATTCCGGATCCTACTCGAAAGTTCGAAGTATACTGCGATGCGTCGCTGAAAGGACTTGGATGCGTGTTGATGCAGGACCGTATGGCAGTAGCTTATGCATCTCGACAACTGAAGCCTCACGAAGAAAATTATCCTACGCACGACTTGGAGTTAGCAGCTATAGTGTTCGCACTGAAAATCTGGAGGCACCACTTGTATGGTTCGCAGTTTGACGTGTTCAGCGATCATAAGAGTTTGAAGTACTTGTTCGACCAGAAGGAGCTGAATATGCGGCAACGTCGGTGGATGGAATTTCTGAAGGACTACGATTTTGACCTTAAGTACCACCCCGGAAAGGCGAACGTGGTAGCTGACGCCCTGAGCAGGAAGACTCTACACACTGCAACTCTGATGATGGAAGAATTGAAGTTGTTTGAGGCCTTTCGAGACTTGAACTTATCGGTAGACGCGAGAGAGGACAGCGTGAGACTGGGAAATATAAAGGTGGAGAATGAATTGATCAGTAGAATTAAGGAGGCTCAGAAGGATGAAGAGTTAGTCCGCAAGTTGGTTGGTCACCAAGAGGTAGTAAAGGATGAGAATGATGTCTGGAGGTTTCAAGGACGGCTGGTTGTGCCGAATGAAGAGTTGAAACAAGAAGTGTTGCAGGAAGCTCACAAGGGTAAGTACGCAGTTCATCCTGGATCCACGAAGATGTACCACGATTTGAAGACCTCGTTTTGGTGGCCGGGTATGAAACGTGATATTGCGGAGTATGTATCTCGATGCTTAACTTGTCAGAAGGTGAAGTACGAACATCAGAAACCGTCGGGACTCCTTCAACCTTTAGAGATTCCCGAATGGAAGTGGGACAGTATTTCGATGGACTTCGTAGTTGGACTTCCTCGGACGCGAGAAGGGTATGATGCTATCTGGGTGATTGTCGATCGTTTAACGAAGTCAGCTCATTTCTTGCGTGTTAGAACCACATATGATACAGAGAGGCTTGCTAGAATTTATCTGCAGGAGATTGTGAAGCTACACGGAGTTCCTACAAGCATTGTCAGTGATCGTGATCCCAAGTTTACATCTAAGTTTTGGGAATCCTTTCAAAGAGCATTAGGGACCCAACTGAGGTTGAGTACTGCTTATCATCCGCAGACCGATGGACAGACGGAACGCACCATTCAAGCCTTAGAGGACATGTTGCGAGCTTGTGTTTTGGAGTTAGGAGGCAGCTGGGATAGTTATCTTTCGTTGATCGAGTTCGCTTACAACAACAGTTACCACTCCAGCATTCAGATGGCACCGTACGAAGCTTTGTATGGGAGGAAATGTAGATCCCCTTTATGTTGGACGGAAGTGGGTGAGCGAAGTATGTTAGGACCCGATCTAATTCAAGAAACATCCGAACAAGTAAAGAAGATTCGGGAGAATATGCAGAGGGCTCAGGCCAGACAGAAGAGTTATTACGACAAGCGTCATAAGCCTCTATCTTTCGAAGTCGGAGACCATGTATTTTTGAGAATCACTCCTACATCGGGACTCGGAAGGAGAATGGGAGTAAAGAAGTTAAGTCCACGATACTTAGGACCGTATCTGATTATGGACCGGATTGGAGAGTCTGCATACCGGTTGGCCTTACCACCCAATTTGTCAGGAATTCACAATGTATTTCATGTGTCTCAGCTACGGAGGTATCTCTCTGATCCATCTCACGTATTACAACCGGAAGAAGTGGAACTCAAGGAAAATCTGACTTATCAAGTGCAACCATTCCAAATTCTTGAAAGATCCGTCAAGCGACTCCGTTCTAAAGAGATTCCGTTGGTGAAAGTATTATGGAACAACAGATCGGCAGCTGAAGCCACTTGGGAGCGCGAGGAAGACGTTCAGAAACGCTATCCAGAACTGTTTAGCTCTTAAGTAAGTTTAATTTTGCGGACAAAATTCCTACTTGGTGGGGAGAGTGTAACATCCCGTATAATTAGTAAAATACATAGGTACTATAGGTACATGTGTAGAATTCGGATGTATGGTTTATGTGTTATGGCTTGTGAATTGTTTGATTTTTATTCCTTGGATAAGACTAAGGTAATTAATTAAATTAAATCATAGGAGGGTACATATGTAGACATATGAATTTAATCATATATGTAGTGTGAGTATGTGTTATAGGACCTTAGTGTTCATTGGATTTTGGTGGTGGGCTAGTGTGTGTGTGTGTGGACTTGTTGTTAGTGGACTTGTGTGAATGGATCCTTTTGTATGTGAGGCCAATGGCCCAAGTATGGCTCTTGGATCAAGCCAATTCAGCCCAAGGTTGTGTCCACCCTTATCTTCCCTAAGCCTTGCCCAACTTAGGTGCCTTGTGTATCAAGTAACACTCACATGGCAAAGGTATTTTTCCCTCTCACTTTTGCGCACAAGTGAGAGTAATTAGGACCTTCATAAGCTGCCACTTTCCCTTACTAAACCGCCACCTCACATTGCTTATGCTCAACTTGATTTTAATTTTATTGCACGGTAGACACATGTGCATTTTAGCATGATCTTAGGCTGCATAAATCTCCATTTTTGGGCGCACATGGGAGGGGCTGAATGCAGATTTTTTTTTATGACACAAGACTGCATAACTTGTTGACTTGGATAACCACTTACACCCTCCATCATGACACTGCATTGTGCAGATTTTGGTAAGCTTTTGCAGCCCTTCTTGAGTCAAATCTCCTCCTCCTTCCACATGCATCATGAGACTGCATTCCCATCATTTTTGTGCAGAGGGCAGCTCCATAAATCTGAATCCTTGGCTGCCACAAAGCCCTCTAGCTTGTGGACTTAGTGAACCTCCCTCACCCCTCATCATTGTGCGCATGGGTTGGCTTTTTATGCAGAAATTTTCTGCACAAGGACAGCCCTATATGAGTGCTTGGTCTGTCACAAATCTGCACCCACATGCACCTCTTTTCCTCTCATGATTTGCGCACCAAGGACTGCATAAGTGCAGATTTTTGGGCTGCCACATGGTTAGTTTACTTGTTGACTTAGCTAAGCTCTTGCATGTGTACTTGACCCTTCCTTCCCACTCCATTCTTGCGCATAATCATGGTCAATTGTGCAGAAATTTCTCTGCCTTGGACAGCCTCAAAGCTGAACAAATCTTCCCTCACCCTTGCATGTAAGTAGAGTAAGTTAGAAGCCAAAACCTTGCTTGTTTCAGCCTTTTATGCAGCCCCATCATCTCATAAAAATCTGAATATTTCATGATAGTTAATCATAGCATATTTTCCCCTCACTTTCACTATATATGTGCGCATGGAGAGGGGGCTGCCTTCATGTGCAAGTGCAGCCAACCCTTCTCCAACTTCTCTTCTCCTCACTCCCTTACTTTCCTCTCTTCCATAACCGAACCAACAAGTCTCTTGGAGAAGAAAAAACATTGATCACTTACCTTCCCTCACCTCCCTAAACCGTAGCCTTGTCCCAAGCAAAGAGTAAGCTTTCCTCCTCACCTTGTTGCGCATAGATCACCATAGGAAGTAAGGACTTGTTGTGTAGAGAAGCTTGAAGGTGGTGTGTGACTTTGAAGGGTGTACTACAAGAGGTAGGCTTTAAACCTTGAACTCTTTCTTTGTGTAGCCATGTATGTATGCTTAAATAACTCCTTGAGTATGTGTTGTTTTGGGATTCAAGTATGAGCTTGGTAAAAATTAGAATGGTGGAGCTATTGCATGGTGAATTGTATGCATAAAAATGCTTAAGATTATATGCCACTGTTTGTATGATTAGGCCACTGTTTTAAAGAGAAATGTGCCACTGTTTCCTTATGCAAATGCCACTGTTTTGAAGATGTATGCCCACTGTTTCGGTTCATCAAAATCACCATTATATGCCACTGTTTCTGCACCTAAAATGCCACTGTTTCTGCACTTAAAAGCCACTGTTTCTGCACATTAAAAGCCACTGTTTCTGCACAAAAGAAGCCACTGTTTCTGCACCTAAAAGCCACTGTTTCTGCACATGTATGTCACTGTTTTAGTGCCCTTAAGCCACTGTTTTCATGCATGAATTACCACTGTTTTTACCCATAAAATGCCACTGTTTTCATGCTTAAAATGCCACTGTTTTAGCCATGTAATGCCATTGTTTCCATGCTTAAAATGCCACTGTTTTAGCCATGTAATGCCACTGTTTTCATGCTTAAAATGCCACTGTTTTTATGCATAAAAGGTCACTGTTTTAAGTCATCATATGCCACTGTATTATGCATAATGTGCCACTGTTTTATGTACACAAACGCCACTGTTTTATGTACACAAACGCCACTGTTTTATGTACACAAATGCCACTGTTTTATGTACACAAATGCCACTGTTTTACGCATAAAATGCCACTGTTTTAGTCCTTCTATGCCACTGTTTGTATGTATAAAATGCCACTGTTTTGGAAGTTCAAAGTGCCACTGTTTCTGTTTTAAAAATGCCACTGTTTCTGTTTTAAAAACGCCACTGTTTCTGTTTTGAAAACGTTTAAAACGTCACTGTTTTGGCTGCTGTAAACACTGCTGTATGCTCACTGTTTTGCTGCTGTATGCTCACTGTTTTGCTGCTGTAAATAGCCACTGTAAATGATTAGTTTTAATTGATTTAGGTGCGCTTAAGAAGTGAGAATATTTCGCTGCCGTTGGTAATTTTTAAGGAAAGCTAAGGTAAGTGTCAGGCGATGATGCCTAATGTAACTATTGACTACTGGTATAGAATTGTAACATGATGCTCCATATGCCGTAAAAATATTATGTTCGATTATAATGAAAGGAAACTGCCAAATATGTGCCGTGATGACTATATGATTATGAGGTAAAGACGTTATGTGGCAGCATAACGCATATGAAAGGTATATAAGCATGCATTTTTCATTATACCGCATTTTTACGCTTTGTGTGTGAAAGCATAGCATGACATGCATGCATCAAGATCATATAGGCCTTGTTTTAGAATAGTTATGTACAGGACCATGTGTTTGAGCAAGCATCATATAGGCATCCCCAAGGTACCGGGGTATGGGACACTTGGCATCAGTCCGCATAGGCCCACAGATGGAATCCACATGGAGCTCAGGTGCCAAGGGATATTTGATTCCACTGTGAAGTGCGCGCACGACGGTGCTAAAAGCGCAAAGGAAAGGCGTTATATACGCAATATATGAATATGATTAAATGAAAAGGAACAAGTATATGTTGAAGTGACTGTTTATGATTTTGTGCCTAGTTAATAATGTTATATTACTGGTTTTATTGCCACACTACTGGGATTATTCTCACCCCTTCGGGGCTGCTATTTTCCTAAATGGCAGGAGGACATAAAAGCACATGAAGACGTGATATTTTGCTGATGATTGCTGATGCGTGGATTATCAGTGTTGCTGTTTGTTTTAAATGGATAACTGTAATGCTAAATGTTTTGGTACTTTTGGATGACTGTAGTCTTTATCATGATTATGTTAGCTTGAACTTTTGTGAACAATGACTATTTTGGAAAACCGTTATGAAAAGAATTTAAGTGTTGAAAATTTTTATACGGCTTTGTATGCTGCTTGTTAGCTCATGTGACGTTAACGACTCTAATTCCGCTTAGCAAACGACTCTCTTGGATGCATACAAGGGAGGGCGTTACAAGAAACATTAACGCTGCGTTAGAAATATCAATGCATCTAGATTATCAAAACCCAAATTCACAACCACTAAATTTATAAATTCCAACAACCTACAAATCACTGAACCTCAATTAAAACCTCAATTAAAAAGAATAAGCTAAACCTGAAATGTCATTTTCTAGTCCAAATTCTCTATCTCTTTCTCTTTCCATAGCAAGAAAACAAAGAATTTGAGGAAAACCCATCAAAGCATAGAACAGAAAGTTTGCTCATGTGTGACCACCAGCTCCAGTAACAAGCGTCAAGCACGGTGTTCTTGGGGGACTCTGGCATGGCTACAACACTGGTTCTGATTCCCATTATCTTCAGACCCTTATGGTTCAACCGTGCTGCAAGTGACAACGAAGACAATGAAGAAGAATATGAAGGAGAAAATTGAAGAGAGGGAAGCCTTAATGACGATGAAGAAACTGCTTGAGGAAGTGTATCAACTGCGAAGAAGAAGAACGCGTGAAGAAGAAGAAATTGGAAGAAGAAAACCAGAGAGAGAAATGAGAAATTGGGGTTTTAGGGTTTAGAAAAAAAAGAGTGGGCTGGTCCGCGGTTAACCCCACCCTAACCCAAAAGAAATGAGGGTTAATGGGGCTAGGGTCAAAAATAACCCTCCCATATGTGTGCTGAAAAAAAAGGGGGTTAAAACTTGGGGCTATAGGGCCCAGCCCGCAGGCTGGGGGCTGTTTTGACAGCTCTATTCCTCCACACACAATATTTTATGGGGCCCACACATTTTAAAACAAAAGAAAAAGAAAAAAATATGGCACGCAAAACGAATCTCTATAACATTACACAATCACTTTTCCTACAACATAATAAACATAAAACCCTTTTGCTATACTGTCAAAATAATATTAAAAAGATTTTCAAAATAATATTAAATTAATTAATATAGACCAACTAGTAGAATGTTAGAAATTTTATTTTATGGGCAATATTAATTAATTAGTTTTGTATTTTAATATTAATTGGGTTAATGGATATTCCAATATAAATATTGTAACTAAGCCTATTGCGATCACATTTGATAGTTGGACAGTAATATGTGACGCTGGTTTTCCATGGCATCCGATGTTATTGGGCATAGTTGGACAGTAATAGGCTCTTGTGTGACGCTGGTTTTCCATGATGTATTAATTAATCCATTATTATAATTATTAAAGATAATAATTCTAGAAGTTAACGATTATCGATTTAACTTAGATTTGCATTAATATATAGTAAATAATTACTATTATTAATTGTTTAAATAAATTGATGGAAAATTGTGTAAATCAATTATAATCAATATAAATATTGTAACTAAGCCTATTGCGATCACATTTGATTGGGCTTCTGGCATCGGATGTTATTGGGCATAGTTGGACAGTAATTGTAACAGCCCGTTGTACACCGGTATTGTTAACATTGATTATGATATTAAGCGCAGTTACAATCACAGTAATTAGATTAATTAAATTACGGGCAAATTTTTCTTTTAACATATTTCTTTTCTTACATCAATACAAAAATCCGTAATCAATTAAAACCACACTATAATTGTAAATGCCATTTGCGGAATCATACACTTTCTAACATCATAAATCTTTCTTTTTATTCAATTCATTTTAACTCACCATCTTACTCTCTCATTTTACCAAGTTGTAGTCCTTTACGTTGTCTACGCGTGGCTTCAAACCACGTATCATTTGGAGTTCTACCCATCAAGTTATACCCCTTTCTTTTAGTCTAGAAAAACCTGAATTTTCAAAATTTACACTGTGGTAATCGATTACCAGTGGGTGGTAATCGATTACCACCTGTCAAAAATGAGGCAGTAGCCAATTTTCTCATTCCTCTGTTCTGGTAATCGATTACCAACTCTTGGTAATCGATTACCTCACATGGTAATCGATTACCAAAGGCCAGTAATCGATTACCAGTGCAGACAGTAGCTAATTTTTCGTCCCCTGTTGCATGGTAATCGATTACCATGCTTGGGTAATCGATTACTATGCAGCAAAATGACAGATTACAGCAGTTTTGAGCCCCAAAAAGGGTGTGTAACCCATCCCTAACCCCTTGGTACTCCACATAACACATAATCATGTCCTAATGTTGGCTCTAGGCCCTTCCATCATGCATTTTCCTTAAGTTTAACATCAATTACATCATTCTCAAATAATGGCCATTTACATGTACATATGGACCATTTTTACATCATTACACATCAAGACTTCAAGGCTATGAATGTGGCAATGGACAAGTCCCATGCTCACTCAAAATATACAGTTATCCAAGCCATGAATAATAAAACATAACAAGACTTAGCATATGACCATGAACACTAACAAAAGCATGGAAAATGACATCATGCAATATGTTCATGACCTAAGTCTCAAAATACTAATGGTATGCTATGTGCACTCCATAAACTCCTCCAAAAAGCCATGCAATCCAATGCACCGCATGCCAAACCATCGTCCACTATACGGGCTTCTTGCCCGAAGCTCCTCCCGGCTCATAGTGACCTGAAATGTGGTCCCCTAAACACGGGGTGAGATATACGGATATATCTCCGTAAACCAATGGAGCTAGAGGCTCTCTCCACTCCATGGCTCACTAAAATGTATCAAAATGACATAATATGGCATGCAAGTAAAACAATATCACCATCCTCCTGGAGACACCCAAGAACATCCACTCATGGATTCGTGTTCAAGGACTCCATCATATAACTCCCGAGACAGTCCTGGCGCCTCTCCCATGGTTGAGAAGACTCCATGGCAATCCCCAACCGGAACTCCTCATGAGCCCTATCCGGCGGACGTCCCACGTTTGGATCATCCTGGCGCCGCTCCCAGAGTCGACTCCACGGCAATACCCGACTGGCATTCTCACAAGGATGAATCCAGCGGATGACCAAACTCCACTTGTCAACTGGCCAGTGACCACACAATTTTCACACAATACAAGCAATATGCATACAAGCACACAAACACATCATGTCATCACTACATAATCCAACCACAACCTTCCTCTAGGTGTGGTGGAGCTCACTAGGGATTAAACCCAAGTTCCAAGAGTTTACCTTAACACGAGCAACACCGTTCCAAACGTATGCTCCAAATCAACTTTTCTCAAATCCAACCGTGTGAGGCACCCTACAACAATCATCAAATCCCAATTACACAAAAACTCATTTTTCATCAAAATTCCTCAAAATTCTCTAAGTTAAAAACCTAGATTTTTCACCAAAATTTAACATAGCATTCCTAGCTCACAAACATGATTCTAAGGCCTTTTCATCTAATAGCATTTTTCCATTTGGGCTCTCTATCATCACACATCTAAAATCAAAGCTTTGAACACATATTCATAGATCTAAGAAATCAACTATCAAAAGACCACAAATATACTTACAATGGGTAGTATGATCACCACCAAGGCTTCACTAAACCATTTGAAACTCAAAACTCCAAGAAATCTCAAAAAAACACTTATGGGTCGGATCTGACTTTGCTTAAAACGCGGCCAAAGAGATGGATTCAAGGCTTCTAAGTGCTACCAATGGCTTTGGAAGGCTGTTTACGATAGATTTCAACACCAAAATCAAGCGATTCGGTGGAGAAACGAAGAAATGGGAAGAAATGTGAAGAATGGTGAAAATGGCTTCTTTTTCCTGCAGAGAGCGCGCGAGAGAGATGAGAGGAAAAGAGAGAAAGAAGGAAAGAAAAGGAGGTGGGGCCAAGTGACTTCGGTCACACGGGTCCCACACGCGATCTAACTTTTACTCCGATAAAATTTCTGATCATAAATCCTTAATCTAAATATTTTTCCAGTCCATAACATATTTTTCTTTCTCCAAAATATTGATAAAAATTTCACACCTATTGGTACACTCACAACTCAGTATTTTAACACTTAAAAATCACTATTCATCGATTTTTCCCAAATTTGCCTATTTACTCAATTTTTCGCCCTGATTCCATTTCCAACCTTACTTTTGTCATTTGAAATCTCTAACTCAATATTTAAGCCTCTTAACACACGGTTGGCAAATTACAATTTTGCCCTTCTTGCCCTTTTTGGCCATAATCCTTGGATTTTCACTAATCCATCAACTTCCATTTCACAATATGACATTAAAATAAACATTTAAATACTTGAGGTGTTATATTCACCCCACCTTTTTGAAATTTTGTCCGCAAAATTAAATCATACCTGCTCACTAACTCAGGATACAGCCGGAGAATCTCGTCCTCCCGCTCCCAAGTAGCCTCCTCAGGTGTGCGGCCTTCCCACTGAATCTTCAGCATGGGAATCACTTTACTCCTCAATCGCTTTTCACTGCGATCCAAAACTGCAATAGGACCAACGGGAGTCTTCAAGTTCTCCCTGATTTCAATATTATCCGGCATCACCACATGTGATTCGTCCGGAACATAACGTCGCAACTGCGACACATGAAAAACATCATGTAAATTAGATAACTGCGGGGGTAAGGCAAGCTGATAGGCCACCAATCCTACTCTTTTCATAATCTGATATGGCCCAATAAATCGTGGACTCAGCTTCCTCACACCCAACGCACGGCCAACACCTGTGACCGGCGACAAACGTACAAATACATGGTCGCCTTCCTCAAATTCCAGCGGTCTATGCTTATTGTCATAGTAGCTTTTCTGCCGATTCTGTGCCTGTTTCAATTTTTCTCTGATCATTTCAATTTGCACTGTCGTTTCCTGCACAAAATCCGGACCAAATCTTTCTTTATCGCCTACCTCAGTCCAACAAGTGGGCGTACGACACCTCCTGCCATACAAAACCTCGTATGGTGCCATACCCAGACTGGAATGAAAACTGTTATTATAAGAAAACTCCACCAGTGGCAAGTACCTATCCAGGCATTACCCTGTTCCAGTGTGCAAGCCCTCAGCATATCCTCAAGTGTCTGTATGGTCCTCTCAGTCTGACCATCAGTCTGCGGGTGATAAGCAGTGCTCAGCCGGAGCTGAGTGCCAAAAGCCTGCTGCAAAGCTCCCCAAAATCGTGAAGTAAACTTCGGGTCCCGATCACTAACAATGCTAATCGGCACCCCATGGAGTCTAACAATCTCCTTTACATACAGTGTAGCCAACTTCTCTGTGGTATAATCCACTCGCACCGGTAGAAAATGTGCAGACTTCGTGAGTCGGTCCACAATAACCCAAATTGAATCATAACCAGCTTGAGTTCGCGGCAATCCCACAACAAAATCCATAGAAATACTTTCCCATTTCCATTCAGGTATATCCAGCGGCTGAAGTAATCCAGCAGGTTTCTGATGCTCTATTTTCACTTTTTGACACACCAAGCACTTAGATACATACTCGGCAACATCTCTTTTCATACCAGGCCACCAGAACTTAACTTTCAAATCTTGGTACATCTTTGTGGCACCTGGGTGGATAGAATATTGACCCTTATGGGCCTCAGTCATAACTTCCTCAGCAAGTTCCTTGGGCACAACAATCCTGCCCTGATATAACAATAATCCCTGTTCATTAACAGATATGCCACTCTGGCCTTTCAAATACTTTATACTTTCATTGCGAATCTGAGTCTCTTTAATCTTCTCGTGCAGCTCGTTCTCAATCCGAGTCAACTCCATATCACACATTCTTCCTGCAAAGAAATCCGTTATTTTCATATCACGGAATTGCTCAATCACTTCATTATCCCACATCATCATATGAGATAAATTTACAGACTTCCTACTCAATGCATCGGCCACAACATTGGCCTTTCCCGGGTGGTATTTCAGCTCAAAGTCATAATCTTTCAAGAATTCAACCCATCTACGCTGTCTCATATTCAGCTCCTTCTGATCAAATAAATATTTCAAGCTTTTATGGTCGCTGAACACAGCAAATTTCATCCCATACAGAAAGTGCCTCCAAATTTTCAAGGCAAATACAATAGCAGCCAATTCCAAGTCGTGCGTCGGATAATTTTCTTCATGTGGCCTCAACTGCCTAGACGCATATGCAATAACTTTTCCTTCCTGCATCAGCACGCTCCCTAAACCTTTCTTAGAAGCATCACAATATAGCACAAACTCACCCTCCGGATCAGGTAGAGTCAACACCGGAGCAGTAGTCAATTTCTCTTTCAGTAACAGAAAACAGTCCTCACATTCCTGGGTCCACACAAAAGGAGTGTCCTTTCGTGTCAATCGGGTCAACGGTAGAACCATTACAGAAAATCCTTGAATAAATCGGCGATAATAGCCAGCAAGCCCCAGAAAACTTCTAATTTCAGTCACAGTCTTAGGTCTTTCCCAGTCACTCACCGCTTCAATCTTGCTTGGATCCACTGCAACACCACTTGCAGAAATAACATGACCCAAAAATTGCACCTCAGATAACCAGAACTCACACTTAGACGGCTTAGCATACAGTTTCTTGTCCTTCAACACCTGCAACACAGTCCTCAAATGGTCCATGTGCTCCTCTTTACTCTTAGAATAGATCAGGATGTCATCAATAAATACAATCACGAACTGGTCCAAATACGGTTTAAAAATGCGGTTCATATAATCCATGAACACCGCAGGGGCATTAGTAAGCCCGAAAGGAATCACTTGATATTCAAAATGTCCATATCTGGATCGGAAAGCTGTTTTAGGTACATCCTCCGGTTTAATCCGAATCTGGTGATATCCGGACCGGAGATCAATCTTTGAAAATACACAGGCACCCCTCAACTGATCTAACAAATCATCAATACGCGGTAATGGGTACCGGTTCTTAATAGTCACTTTATTCAGTTGTCGGTAGTCAGTGCACAATCTCATGCTACCATCCTTTTTCTTTACAAATATTACCGGTGCTCCCCACGGAGACACACTCGGCCTAATAAAATTCTTCGCAGACAATTCTTCAATGTGTTTCTTCAACTCAGCCAACTCAAGTGGCGACATCCGGTATGGAGCCAAGGAAATCGGCCCCACACCAGGCAATAGGTCAATCGAGAATTCAATCTCTCTCTCAGGTGGGAATTCCGGTATCTCATCCGGAAATACATCCTCAAACTCATTTACAACTGGAATAGTGGAAATCTCTTCCTTTTTATCACCCACCAATCCGCCCAACAAGACATAACCCAAATCTCCAGCCTTCAAGGCTTTCACAGTTTGACTTACAGACAAATACAGAGACGGACAAACAGACGGCCTCTCGTGAGATAGCAACAACCTCTTCCCGCAACAATCAATCATTGCGCAGTTCCGAGACAACCAATCCATCCCCAAAATTAAATTGACAGAGGCCAGGGGTAAGATAATTAAATCAATGGTGTAACCCCTGCCTAAATAAGTGAACTTTACATCTTCACAAATCCAAGACGACTCACTAACCTCGCCTGTAGCAGTAGTAATACGCATCGGAGGAATCATCCGTGTTACCTTTAAGTCCAACGCCTTAGCCACGTAGTCCGCCACAAATGAATGTGTCGCTCCCGAATCAAACAACACAGATAAGTCAACATTAGAGAGAAAAATTATACCTTTGACCAAATTCGGAGCCTTTTCAGTACGTTGTGCATTAGTAGTATAAACTCGTCCCACAGTAGGAACAACAGCAATAGGAGCAGCAGCAGTAGTAGTAGCTGGCGGCAAGGCCTGCAGATTCGCAGCCTGCCCCGAAGAAGATGGACAATTTCTAGCAAAGTGGCCACTCTGACCACATCTAAAACAGTTCGACGTACCAGCACCACATACACCTCTGTGGTATTTCCCACACTTCCCACATTGTGGGGTAAAATATCTGTTCGAAGCACCACCACCACCAGTATTTCCACCCCTCTTGAACTGACCAGGAGGCTGCCTTACATGCAACCCCCTACCTCTATTATTATTATTGAAACCTCCTCTGTTGGTATTACCAGAAGGACCAGGTGTCCTCTTAACATCTTGCTCTTTTGTCGAATCAGATTTCGGATATCTTCCATAAACAGTCTCGACCCTCTTGCACTGGGTCACCAAGTCAGCAAAGTTTCTCACCGCTGTATTTGACATTCTCTTAGCAATCTTCTCACTCAGCCCTCTTTGGAATTTAGCTGACAAAAACTCAGGAGTAGGTAGAGTACCTCCATAATTAGCAAACTTGACAAGTTCATTAAATTTCGCCACATAGGCATCAACAGTCATAACCCCCTGTACCAGATTATCAAATTCACCTTGCTTTGCCTCCCGAACATCGCGGGGAAAATATTCTTCATGAAATAATCCTTCAAACATAGTCCAAGTAAGAACCTCACCCTGAATAACAAATGGGCGAGACACATTGTCCCACCACTCCTGGGCATCACCCTCCAGCATATAAACAGAATACAATAACTTCTGCGGATCTTGGCATCTCATAACCTGAAAAATCTTGTCCATGCCCCTCAACCAAGCAGTGACCTCCTTTGGGTCTCTTGACCCCAGAAATGCGGGTGGCTTATGTTTCCTAAAAGATATGAGCCTACGCTCATCGTCAGCATTATCAAGCACCTGTCCAGCAGCCCCAGTAGATTGGGCAACAGATGACGGATCAGGAATATAGCTCGGATCAGTAGTAGTATGATGGCTAGCCTCACCAGTGTGGTGACTAGCCCCACTCTCCCCCTGTTGAGGAGTAACAAATGGCGTCGGTGTAGGAGTCACCGTAGCCGTATGCGGAGGTGTATCTTCCCTCCTAGGACGACCTCTATCCGCCCTCAACTCAGCCATAAAGGCCTGCATCATATCCTGATTTGCTTTCATCAGGTTCTCAGTCATATTTCTGTTTGCAGCCGTTTCCGCCTGCAGAGCATTCAGTGCTGCAGTGACCGGATCCGGTGGCAAAGGACCTGCACCACGTGCCCCACGGCGACCTCGTGCCCTACTCATGATATCTGTACATGTAACACAAAGGAATGAGTTGATCAGACCCACACTGAGGAATCACATATACATTAATCATAAATAGTTCACAGATAGCTATGACACACAAGATACATCACACACAACAATCAGAGTTCCCTAAACAAAACTGCTCTGATACCATAAAATGTAACAGCCCGTTGTACACCGGTATTGTTAACATTAATTATGATATTAAGCGCAGTTACAATCACAGTAATTAGATTAATTAAATTACGGGCAAATTTTTCTTTTAACATATTTCTTTTCTTACATCAATACAAAAATCCGTAATCAATTAAAACCACACTATAATTGTAAATGCCATTTGCGGAATCATACACTTTCTAACATCATAAATCTTTCTTTTTATTCAATTCATTTTAACTCACCATCTTACTCTCTCATTTTACCAAGTTGTAGTCCTTTACGTTGTCTACGCGTGGCTTCAAACCACGTATCATTTGGAGTTCTACCCATCAAGTTATACCCCTTTCTTTTAGTCTAGAAAAACCTGAATTTTCAAAATTTACACTGTGGTAATCGATTACCAGTGGGTGGTAATCGATTACCACCTGTCAAAAATGAGGCAGTAGCCAATTTTCTCATTCCTCTGTTCTGGTAATCGATTACCAACTCTTGGTAATCGATTACCTCACATGGTAATCGATTACCAAAGGCCAGTAATCGATTACCAGTGCAGACAGTAGCTAATTTTTCGTCCCCTGTTGCATGGTAATCGATTACCATGCTTGGGTAATCGATTACTATGCAGCAAAATGACAGATTACAGCAGTTTTGAGCCCCAAAAAGGGTGTGTAACCCATCCCTAACCCCTTGGTACTCCACATAACACATAATCATGTCCTAATGTTGGCTCTAGGCCCTTCCATCATGCATTTTCCTTAAGTTTAACATCAATTACATCATTCTCAAATAATGGCCATTTACATGTACATATGGACCATTTTTACATCATTACACATCAAGACTTCAAGGCTATGAATGTGGCAATGGACAAGTCCCATGCTCACTCAAAATATACAGTTATCCAAGCCATGAATAATAAAACATAACAAGACTTAGCATATGACCATGAACACTAACAAAAGCATGGAAAATGACATCATGCAATATGTTCATGACCTAAGTCTCAAAATACTAATGGTATGCTATGTGCACTCCATAAACTCCTCCAAAAAGCCATGCAATCCAATGCACCGCATGCCAAACCATCGTCCACTATACGGGCTTCTTGCCCGAAGCTCCTCCCGGCTCATAGTGACCTGAAATGTGGTCCCCCAAACACGGGGTGAGATATACGGATATATCTCCGTAAACCAATGGAGCTAGAGGCTCTCTCCACTCCATGGCTCACTAAAATGTATCAAAATGACATAATATGGCATGCAAGTAAAACAATATCACCATCCTCCTGGAGACACCCAAGAACATCCACTCATGGATTCGTGTTCAAGGACTCCATCATATAACTCCCGAGACAGTCCTGGCGCCTCTCCCATGGTTGAGAAGACTCCATGGCAATCCCCAACCGGAACTCCTCATGAGCCCTATCCGGCGGACGTCCCACGTTTGGATCATCCTGGCGCCGCTCCCAGAGTCGACTCCACGGCAATACCCGACTGGCATTCTCACAAGGATGAATCCAGCGGATGACCAAACTCCACTTGTCAACTGGCCAGTGACCACACAATTTTCACACAATACAAGCAATATGCATACAAGCACACAAACACATCATGTCATCACTACATAATCCAACCACAACCTTCCTCTAGGTGTGGTGGAGCTCACTAGGGATTAAACCCAAGTTCCAAGAGTTTACCTTAACACGAGCAACACCGTTCCAAACGTATGCTCCAAATCAACTTTTCTCAAATCCAACCGTGTGAGGCACCCTACAACAATCATCAAATCCCAATTACACAAAAACTCATTTTTCATCAAAATTCCTCAAAATTCTCTAAGTTAAAAACCTAGATTTTTCACCAAAATTTAACATAGCATTCCTAGCTCACAAACATGATTCTAAGGCCTTTTCATCTAATAGCATTTTTCCATTTGGGCTCTCTATCATCACACATCTAAAATCAAAGCTTTGAACACATATTCATAGATCTAAGAAATCAACTATCAAAAGACCACAAATATACTTACAATGGGTAGTATGATCACCACCAAGGCTTCACTAAACCATTTGAAACTCAAAACTCCAAGAAATCTCAAAAAAACACTTATGGGTCGGATCTGACTTTGCTTAAAACGCGGCCAAAGAGATGGATTCAAGGCTTCTAAGTGCTACCAATGGCTTTGGAAGGCTGTTTACGATAGATTTCAACACCAAAATCAAGCGATTCGGTGGAGAAACGAAGAAATGGGAAGAAATGTGAAGAATGGTGAAAATGGCTTCTTTTTCCTGCAGAGAGCGCGCGAGAGAGATGAGAGGAAAAGAGAGAAAGAAGGAAAGAAAAGGAGGTGGGGCCAAGTGACTTCGGTCACACGGGTCCCACACGCGATCTAACTTTTACTCCGATAAAATTTCTGATCATAAATCCTTAATCTAAATATTTTTCCAGTCCATAACATATTTTTCTTTCTCCAAAATATTGATAAAAATTTCACACCTATTGGTACACTCACAACTCAGTATTTTAACACTTAAAAATCACTATTCATCGATTTTTCCCAAATTTGCCTATTTACTCAATTTTTCGCCCTGATTCCATTTCCAACCTTACTTTTGTCCTTTGAAATCTCTAACTCAATATTTAAGCCTCTTAACACACAGTTGGCAAATTACAATTTTGCCCTTCTTGCCCTTTTTGGCCATAATCCTTGGATTTTCACTAATCCATCAACTTCCATTTCACAATATGACATTAAAATAAACATTTAAATACTTGAGGTGTTATAGTAATAGGCTCTTGTGTGACGCTGGTTTTCCATGATGGGTGGACCCATGGGCACAGATGGGCACAGACTCTTCTCTGGGTTATTAGCTAGGTCCTCTCTCTAGCCTATTTATACTGGAGTTAAACTCCATAAGCCATCATGCTCTCATCGCTGAGGCTGCCTTTATCGAAATAGGTGATAGAGAGGAAGATCTGGCATGTAGTCCCTTCTTTCTTTTGGCTTTGTGATGATCCAATAAGGTACGCATAATCCCAATTTTGATTTCATATTGTTTGGTATTTTATAATGATATACATGATTCAAGGTTAAATTTTTTCTATGATAATATACTAGGAGGAGATCCGTATCCTCACATTCAATAACCTCAAATATTAAATTATTAAAATTATTAATTAATACATTATTATAATTGTTAAAGATAATAATTCTAGTAGTTAACGATTATCGATTTAACTTAGATTTGCATTAATATATAGTAAATAATTACTATTATTAATTGTTTAAATAAATTGATGGAAAATTGTGTAAATCAATTATAATAAATTAATAATTTTACACAAAATTTCCTTAAATAGATTTTCATAAAATATCCATTATAGACAGCTGCTACATTAGCAATAAGAAAATCAATTCCTTTAGCAGTGGGAAATTTCAAAATATTCATAAAATATGTTCCACTATTTATAATATTTATTTTCCTCTTGATTTTTAGCGCCAGAAGCAAAAATCCGATCATATGATTGGTCCTCTCTTTCTTCACCTTGTATAAAAATATATCATGTTCATGTTATGTCATCTTTTGTGTCAACATGGATCTGTATAAGATCAAACACCAGTCATTACATACAACAGAAGGCTTTTTAGATTCTAGAGTGAAGATTTTGCATAAGCTTATAACTCTTCCAAATGCAATACAAGAAAAAAAAAGTAAATCAAGATTAAAACTAATTAAACGGATATTACAAAGAAAGATGCAAACATTTTGACAAAATAAAAACCAAGATTTTTTTCAAGAATGACAACCTCTAAAGCTAATTAAAAGGAAACCATACGAATCCACGGGACAGAGCAATACTCTCCAAAAATCCCAGACAGCTTACTCCAAAGAAAAGCAACTGAACTAGAACAATACAAAAATTTAAGAGACAAGCTAGCCACAAGCTCTGAAACAAAGACCAAGAATGCATAAATAGCGTACGTTATGTTTACTTAATCATTCCTAGACAAGACACTGCATCTACATAAAGGACATGTATTGCGAATCGTTAGCCACTTTGTGATGCAATCGCGATGAAACACGTGTGAGCAAGGCAAGCCAATTGCTCTTGACCCAATATCCGTGAGACAAATAGAACAATCTGTGATGGAAGAAGAACGGATATTGCTGCTTTGAATGTTGTGGTTGTAACCCAACTCACCACGAGATCGGACATTGCTATTTAGCATGGTTTCGATGTAACCCAATTCCCTACGAGATCGGCGATTGTTGCTTTGCATGTTATGGTAGTGAGCCAACTCACGAAGATGTCGGATATTGCTTGTTTGTATGTTTTGGTAGTAACCCAACTCACCACGAGAACGGATATTGCTTCTTTGCGTGTTGTGGTTGTAACCCAATTGGGCACCTGATCGGATATTGCTTCTTTGCATGTTTTGGTTGTGACCCAATTGCGCACGAGATTGGATATTGTTTCTTTGCACGTTGTGGTTGTAACCCAATTGCGCACGAGATCGGATATTACTTCTTTGCACGTCTTGGTTGTAACCCGATTGCGCACGAGAACGGACATTGTTTCTTTGCATGTTTTGGTTGTGACCGAATTGCGCACGAGATTGGATATTGCTTATTTGCATGTTGTGGTTGTAACCCAATTGCGCACGAGATTGGACATTGCTTCTTTGCATGTTCAGGTTGAATGGATTTAAGCCCAAAACGTCGTCGTCCGTAAGCATCTTCTCACGTTGAGCTTTCAAAACCAGAGTCTCTATTATATACAAAAAGAAAAAAACTAGAGTCACTATTAAGAAAAAAGCAACCATTCTTGGCAAACAGATGTAAAGAGAGACAAAGAGAGGGAGGGAGAGAGAGATATGTAGACAGAAAGAGAAAATTTACTTCAGAGGAGATGAAGTGGTATAATTTATAGAATTTGAACCTCACTTGTTATTCTGCATTGATTAGCTGGATTTATTAAATCTAATATTGAAATTTGATTTGATTTGATTTTCATGATAACGATATTCTATTTTTTTTATTACCGTTTTAATTATTACCACTTTTAGGTTTCTTTATTGAAAATTAAATATTTATAAAAAAGAATCCTACTTTGCATTTATTACATGCGCTTATTATATTTATTCTTCACGATTTTTTTCCTTTTTGTTTGTTTTTTTAATTTTAATGACCTTCATTATTTCCTTTAAATGCACATATGAGGTATGCTCCAGCAACATTATATATATATTTTAGGCAATACTTCAAATGAATTAAGAAAAAAAAAGCTCTTGCAATGGCTGAGGGTGCTCCTCCTCCTTATGGCTTCTGAATATGCTGGCAATACCACTGTTTTACTATTTTGTTCTTTGACTTGTATTTAATTAGCATATAATGGGTAACACATTTTTTAATGGAAAAAAAACATTAGCCACTCCTGCCATAATAGTAAGAGTATGAAATGCCTCCAATTGAGAAGCACAAAAAAACACAAGATTTAATCCAACACGCTACTGGCGCGACATTGGCGCTATCAGCGTGATAACTCATATTTTATTGCACTTATTTGTTACTATTGGTTAGTATTTTTAGGATTTATTTGAATAAAATAATGATGTTTTGAGTTAATTTACATTTTTAGTTTTTGATTGGGTTTAATTTATTTTCGTCAAAATTTTTCAGCTTTACGTTACTTCTGTATTTTGGCCATATCTCGGTCCACAGTTGTCTGATTGACACGTTTTGCTGAAGTTTTATTTTATTATTAGACTTGTCATTTAAATTAAAACCCCATTACTTAAGTGGCCCAAAGCCAAGTTTTAGTTTTATTTTAATTTATTTGTTATATTTCGTACTTTTGGACAGATTGGCCTATCAGAACTAAACCCTAACCCGATTTGGGTAGGGGTATATGACGGCGGAGTAGGAAACTATTATTCATTCTGAATTTTTGAAATTGAGGATCAAGTACTTTTTCTCTGAAGCGTTCTTCGCGTTCTTTATCTTTTTCTTCTTTTTTCTTTAATTTTAATCATGTTTATCCTAGCCATGCTAGGCTAAACCCCTTTTAATCAACCTAAGGGGAAGGGATTCCATGGATCTATCTAGAGGATCTGCGATCAATCTCTAACCAGATTCGTTTCTTTAACCTAACTCAAATCAATATCGTGAGATTGTGGATATTCGATTTGAGGTTCGCAATTGCGATTATGGAAAAGGAATAATCATCAGATTTGATGATCCGATTGTTCTCAATTGAAAATAAGGATTTTGATTCAATTGAGATCATTCGTGAATTTGGTAATTTTTATCCAATGAAGGACATCCTAGGATTCCTAACCTTAGGTTGGTTAATTTTAATTACGAAGTTTTAATCCCAGTTCTTATATTCTGTCTTTTATTCAACCGAAATCCAAAACCCCCCTTTTATTTTCTATTTTCATAAGCGATTTTTACCAAATCAATTTCTTTGAGAGACGACTTATGGTCTCCATTTTACTGCAAATTTCTGAACCCTAATTAAAAATAATTTTTAATTTGCGCGAATTCGTCAGCTCGTGTCAAATTTGGCGCCGTTTCCAGGGAAATGGCATCGGTCTAAATCGTTTTCTGATTCTTGATCTTCTTCTTTTTCTTTAATTTTCATTTCTGTTAAAAAAAATCGAAAAAAATATATTTATTTTTGCGCATCTGTCTTGTTTCTGCGTTTGAACTCATTTGTGTTTCTGATTCCGATTTCTGCACCTTTGATTCTGCATCGGAATTTGATTCTGCAGACGCGTCTTTTCTCAGTTTTTGCATTTTCTGCATTACGGTTTCCATTTTACTGCGAATTTCTGAACCCTAATTAAAAATAATTTTTAATTTGCGCGAGTTCGTCAGCTCGTGTCAAATTTGGCGCCGTTTCCAGGGAAATGGCATCGGTCTAAATCGTTTTCTGATTCTTGATCATCTTCTTTTTCTTTAATTTTCGTTTCTGTTAAAAAAAAAACAAAAAAATATATTTATTTTTGCGCATCTGTCTTGTTTCTGCGTTTGAACTTATAACACCTCAAATATTTAAATGTGTATTTTAATATTATATTGTGAAATGAAAATTGGTGGATTAGTGAAAATCCAAGGATTATGGCCAAAATGGGCAAAAAGGGCAAAATGGTAATTTGCCAACCGTGTGTTCTGAGGCTTAAATACTGAGTTAGAGATTTCAAATGACAAAAGTAATACTGGAAATGGAATCAGGGCGGAAAATTGAGTGAATAGGCAAATTTGGAAAAAATTGATGAATAGTGATTTTTAAGTGTTAAAATACTGTGATGTGAGTGTACCGATAGGTGTGAAATTTGTATCAATATTTTGGAGAAATAAAAATATGTCATGGACTGGAAAAATATGTAGACTAAGAATTTATGATCGGAATTTTTATCGGGGTTAAAGTTAGATCGCGTGTGGGACCCGTGTGACCGAAGTCACTTGGCCCCCACCTCTTTTTCTTCTTTCCTTCCTTCTCTTTTCTTCTTCATTCTCGCGCGCCCCCTGCAAAAAGGAACCAAAACCCCATTTCTTCACATTGTTGCCATTTCTTCATTTCTTCACCGAATCGCTTGATTTTGGTGTTGAAATCTATTGTAAACAACCTTCCAAAGCCATTGGTAACACTTAGAACCCTTGAATCCATCTCTTGGCTGCGTTTTTTGGGCAAAACAGATCCGACCCACTTGGGTTCTTGGAGCTTTGTTGGAGTTTTGATCTTCTTATGGTTTAGTGAAGCCTTGGTGGTGATCATACAACACATTGTGAGTATATTTGTGGTATTTTTGTGGTTGATTTCATAGATCTAGGAATTTATGCTTTAAACCTTCAATTTTAGATGTGTGATGATAGAGAGCCCAAATGGAAAAATGCTATTAGATGAAAAGGCCTTAGAATCATGCTTGTAAGCTAGAAATGCTATGATAATTTTTGGTGAAAAAGATAGGTTTTTAACTTAGGAAAATTTGAGGAATTTTCATGAAAAATGAGTTTTGGTGTAATTTGGATTTGATGATTGTTGTAGGGTGCCTCACACGGACGTGATTGTGAAAGGTTGATTTGGAGCATACGTTTGGAACGGATTTGCTCGTATTAAGGTAAACTCTTGGAACTTGGGTTTAATCCCTAGTGTGCTCCACCACACCTAGTGGAAGGTAGTGGTTGGATTATGTGGTTATGACATGGTGTGATTGTGTGCTTGTATGCATATTGCTTGTATTTTGTGAAAATTGTTTGGTCACTGGCCAGTTGACGTGTGGAGTTTGGACATCCGCTGGGTTCATCCTTGTGAGAATGCCAGTCGGGTTTTGCCGTGGAGTCGACTCTGGGAGCGGCGCCAGGATGATCCAAACGTGGGACATCCGCCGGATAGGGCTCATGAGGAGTTCCGGTTGGGTATTGCCATGGAGTCTTCTCAACCATGGGAGAGGCGCCAGGATTGTCTCGGGAGTTATATGATGGAGTCCTTGAACATGAATCCATGCGTGGATGTTCTTGGGTGTCTCCAGTTGGATGGTGATATTGTATTGCTTGCATATTGCATGATGTCATATTTATACATTTTAGTGAGCCATGGAGTGGAGAGAGCCTCTAGCTCCATTGGTTTACTGAGATATATCCGTATATCTCACCCCGTGTTTGGGGGACCACATTTCAGGTCACTATGAGCCGGGAGGAGCTTCGGGCAAGAAGCCCGTATAGTGGACATTGGATTTGGCATGCGGTGCATTGGGATTGCATGACATTTTGGAGGAGGACCATGGATTGCACATAGCATGACATTAGTATTTTGAGACTTAGGCCATGAACATATTGCATGATGTTACTGCCATGCTTTTGTAGTGTTCATGATGGTATACTAAGTCTTGTTTATAGTTTATTATTCATGACATGGATAATTGTATATTTGAGTGAGCATGGGACTTGTCCATTGCCACATTTATAGCCTTGAAGTCTTGGTATTCATGTTGTAAAAATGGTCCATCTTTGTATGTAAATGGCCATTACATTGAGGACTTTGTAAAGGATGTTTGATTTAAGGAAAATGCATGATGGAAGGGCCTAGAGCCTACATTAGGACATGATTATGTGTTGTGGGGAGTACCAAGGGGTTAGGGATGGATTACACAACCTTTCTTGGGCTTAAAATGCTGTAATCTGTCATTTTTGCTGCATAGTAATCGATTACCCAAGCATGGTAATCGATTACTGATAACACATATTTTATTACACTTATTTGTTACTCTAGATTAGTATTTTTAGGATTTATTTGAATAAAATAATGATGTTTTGAGTTAATTTACATTTTTAGTGTTTGATTGAGTTTAATTTATTTTTGTCAGAATTTTTCAGCTTTACGTTACTTCTATATTTTGGCCATATCTCGGTCCACAGTTGTCGGATTGACTCCGTTCTTGTTGGGTTTTTCAGATAACACAGAGGGCTACAATTCTTATGAAGAGCTAAAGCCCAATTCGGGATGCTTACACAACCTTTCTTGGGCTTAAAAACATGTTTTGCTGAGATTTTAGACTTGTAATTAAGTTTTATTTTATTATTTTATTTTTCATTTTAGACGAATGGGCGGGCCGGTCTGAATTGATTAGCCCAATTTGGTTTGTGAACCCTAGGGACATATGAAGGAAAGGAGGAAAACATTTTTGGGGAGGATTATGTAATTTTCAGAATTGTGGATCAAAGCATTTTCTCTGAAGCGTTCTTCGCGTTCTTCATCTTCTTCTTCTTTTTCTTTTATGCAATTTAATTTGTAATCATGTTTATCCTAGCCATGCTAGGCTAAACCCCCTTTTAATCAACCAAAGGGGAAGGGATTCCATGGATCTGTTTATGCGATCAATCTCTAACCAGATTTGTTTCTTTACAGATCAATATCGTGCGATTGTGGATATTCGATCTGAGGTTCGCGATTGCGATTATGGGTGAAGAATGGTTTGAAACCTCAATTGGAAATAAGGATTCGATTGAATTTGGTAATTTTTCTACCAGATTTGTTTCTTTTCCTAACTCAGATCGATATCGTGCGATTGTGATATTCGATCTGAGGGTCGCGATTGCGATCATGGAAAAGGAATAATCATCATATTTGATGATCCGATTGTTCTCAATTGAAAATAAGGATTCTGATTCAATTGAGATCAACCGTGAATTTGGTAATTTTTATCCAATGAAGGACGTCCATGGAACCCTAACCCTAGGTTGGTTAATTTTAATTACGAAGTTTTAACCCCAGTTTTTATATTCTGTCTTTTATTCAACCGGAGATCCAAAACCCCCATTTTATTTTCTGTTTTCATAAGCGATTTTTACCAATTCAATTTCCTTGAGAGACGACTTAGGGTTTCCACTTTACTCCAAATTTTTGAACCCTAATTAAAAATAATTTTTAATTTGCGCGAGTCAATTACCATGCAACAGGGGACGAAAAATTAGCTACTGTCTTCATTGGTAATCGATTACTGGTAATCGATTACCATGTGAGGTAATCGATTACCCAAAGTTGGTAATCGATTACCTTTAGTGCATCACATGCCAGAACAGAGGATTGAGAAATTTAGCTACTGCCTCATTTTTGACAGGTGGTAATCGATTACCACCCACTGGTAATCGATTACCACAGTGTAATTTTCGAAAATTCAGGTTTTTCTAGACTAAAAGAAAGGGGCTTAACTTGATGGGTAGAACTCCAAATGGCACGTGGTTTGAAACCACGCGTAGATAACGTAAAGGACTATAACTTGGTAAAGTGTGAGTGTAAGATGGTGAGTTTAAATGAATTGAAATAAAGGAAGGATGAATGATGTTAGCAAAATGTATGCTTCCGCGAATTGCATTTACAATTATAGTGTGGTTTTAATTGATTACGGAAAAAGGTATTGATGTAAGAAAAGGAATATGATAAAAGAAAAATTTGCCCGTAATTTAATTAACCCAATCATTGTGATTGTAACTGCGCTTAATATCATAATCAATGTTAACAATACCGGTGTACAACGGGCTGTTACATTTTATGGTATCAGAGCAGTTTCGTGAGGGAACTCTGATTGTTGTGTATGTTGTATCTTGTGTGCCATAGCTATCTGTGAACTATTTATGATTAATGTATATGTGATTCCTCAGTGTGGGTCTGATCAACTCATTCCTTTGTGTTACATGTACAGATATCATGAGTAGGGCGCGTGGTCGCCGTGGGGCACGTGGTGCAGGTCCTTTGCCACCGGATCCGGTCACTGCAGTCCTGAATGCTCTGCAGGCGGAGACGGCTGCAAATAGAAACATGACTGAAACCCTGATGAAGACCAATCAGGATATGATGCAGGCCTTTATGGCTGAGATGAGGGCGGATAGAGCTCGTCCTAGGAGGGATAATTCACCTCCACACACGGCTACGGTGACTCCTACACCGACGCCATCTGTTACTCCTCAACAGGGGGAGAGCGGGGCTAGTCACCACACTGGTGAGGCTAGTCATCATACTACTACTGACCCTAGCTATGTTCCTGATCCGTCATCTGTTGCCCAATCCACTGGGGCTGCGGGGCAGGTTGTTGATAATGCTGATGATGAGCGTAGGCTCATATCTTTTAGGAAACATAAGCCACCCGCATTTCTGGGGTCAAGGGACCCAAAGGAGGTTACTGCTTGGTTGAGGGGAATGGATAAGATTTTCCAGGTGATGAGATGCCAAGATCCACAAAAATTATTGTATTCCGTTTATATGCTGGAGGGTGATGCCCAGGAGTGGTGGGACAATGTGTCTCGCCCATTTGTTATTCAGGGTGAGGTTATTACTTGGACTTTGTTCGAAGGTCTGTTTCATGAAGAATATTTTCCCCGCGATGTTCGGGAGGCAAAGCAAGGTGAATTTGATAAATTGGTACAGGGAGTTATGACTGTGGATGCCTATGTGGCAAAATTTAATGAGCTTGTGAAATTTGCAAACTATGGAGGTACTCTACCTACTCCGGAATTCTTGTCAGCTAAATTTCAAAGAGGGCTGAGCGAGAAAATTTGCTAAGAGGATGTCAAACACAGCGGTAAGGAACTTTGCTGATTTGGTGACCCAATGCAAGAGGGTCGAGACTGTTTATGGGAGGTATCCAAAATCGGATATGGTAAAAGAGCAAGATGTTAAGAGGACACCTGGTCCTTCTGGTAATACTAACAGAGGAGGTTTCAATAATAATAATAGAGGTAGGGGGTTGCATGTAAGGCAGCCTCCTGGTCAGTTCAAGAGGGGTGGAAATACTGGTGGTGGTGGTGCTGCGAACAGATATTTTACCCCACAATGTGGGAAGTGTGGGAAATACCACAGAGGTGTATGTGGTGCTGGTTCGTCGACTTGTTTTAGATGTGGTCAGAATGGCCACTTTGCTAGAAATTGTCCATCTTCTTCGGGGCAGGCTGCGAATCTGCAGGCCTTGCCGGCAGCTACTACTACTGCTACTCCTACTGCGGGACGAGTTTATACTACAAATGCACAACGTACTGAAAAGGCTCCGAATTTGGTAAAAGGTATAATTTTCCTCTCTAATGTTGATTTATCTGTGTTGTTTGATTCGGGAGCAACACATTCTTTTGTGGCGGACTATGTGGCTAAGGCGTTGGACTTAAAGGTAACACGAATGGTTCCTCCGATGCGTATTACTACCGCTACAGGAGAGGTTAGTGAATCGTCTTGGATTTGTGAAGATGTGAAGTTTACTTATTTAGGCAGGGGTTACACCATTGATTTAATTATCTTACCCCTGGCCTCTGTCAATTTGATTTTGGGGATGGATTGGTTGTCTCGGAACTGCGCAATGATCGATTGCTGCGGAAAGAGGTTGTTGTTGTCTCACGAGAGGCCGACTGTTTGTCCGTCCTTGTATTTGTCTGTTAGTCAAACTGTGAAAGCCTTGAAGGCTGGAGATTTGGGGTATGTCTTGTTGGGCGGATTGGTAGGTGACAAAAAGGAGGAGATTTCTTCTATTCCGGTTGTTAATGAGTTTGAGGACGTATTTCCTGATGAG
>JAVKPL010009080.1:0-36100 GCA_032173675.1 Gastrolobium villosum | reverse complement strand
ATTATTTTTTTCTTTTTTCTCTCTCCTCAATATTTTCTCTCTTTCTCTCACCTCAGTCCCACCTTATTTTCTTTTACTCCCGGACCACCGTATATTCACTCCTAAGTAGGAGAGGCCTGCACGGTGACCCTCGGGGTTGATCCAGAATGCATAAATTCCAATCTTTATGGTTATGGTTAAAGCGTTTGGTTGATGTTTTATTTTTGGATCTCATCCATCTAATATTGGTATTCCATGTTGTCAACGTTTGGTATCAGATCAGGAACACAAAAATTTACCCACCAATCTATTTTCCCCATCCTTTGTGAATTGCATGTAAAAAGGGAGAGAATGCACCCTTGAGGTTTACCATTTGTGAGGTGATATTTCAAGAAAACTAAGGAAATAGGTATTTCAAAAATTTACCCACCAATATGTTTTCTCCATCCATTGTGAATTGCATGTAAAAAGGGAGAGACTGCACTCTTGAGGTTTACCATTTGTGAGGTGGTATTTTAAGAAAAATAGGGAATTAGAAAAAGGTGAACCAAAAATATAACTTATTTAACCCACTTTTCCTGGTAAAATTTTGTCCAGCCAAACTATTTTTTTTTTTTAATTTTCCTACCAAACACATTTTCCTATCTTTCTTATCATATTCCTGATCATTGGCGGACCTGCACTATTGCCCCTGTGAGCAAGTGCGACATTAACTTGTCAAAGTAATTAATTTTTTTTATTAAAAAGTTGTAGCTAACCTTAAGTTTTAGGCATATGTCACCACTCAACATGCAAAATATGCAACATAAAATGAAGAGAGCAAAGCTGCAGCTGACCTTAAGTTTTAGACATGATTTTTCTTGTACTGTGTTTCTTTATCATATGATAAAGACGATCTAAATGTAGTTGTGGTCACCAATACTATTGAGTACCCATCTGTTAATGGTATAGTTAATTTAGTTTAGATTTACTAAGTTATTACTTTCTCTTGTCTTAAGGGTTGCTGTTGTGGTCATGTACCCAAAATTCACATTTTTGATTCTTATACTTAACCTTTTGTAAATGTAAGATGAGGCTATCTACTGTATATCCTTTCATGAATCCTGTGCTTGGAAGAATTTTTTTTAAAATATTCGGGGCCCCAACCTCTGAACTCCCGCCATAAATGTGCATACTCTGATTGATTTGAGTTTTCAAAAACAGTTTTTAAATTTTAAAAATAATAAAACAAAAAATCTTGTTTGGAAAGACTCTTTCATGTTTTTTGTTTTGAAAACCGTGTCTCTTTTCTTGTTTTAGAAATCGAAAAACCAAAACAAGTATACGATGTTTTCAAAAGTTGTTTTGTGGTTTCTTTTTTGTGCGGTGGTATTGTTGTAAATAAGGGATTTCATTAATGGCATTTTCGTAATTAAATCGATTTTTTATTTTATTTTAAATTATTTTGTGGTGGCAATTTTGTAAATATGAGGATTCATTAATGGCATTTTTGTAAATAACTACATCTTCTTTATAGCTTTAAAACTAACCATATTCAAACAAGTTTTATTGTTTTTTTACTCTCAAAATCAGTTTTCAAACTTCATTCTCAAAACAGTTTTTAAAAACAAAAAAACAAAAACACATTCAAACACACCCTTATTTTTTGATTGTTGGGTTTGCAGTGTTCCCCTGTTGATAAAAAAGGAGGTCTATAATCCAAAAAAAGAATTCAAAAATCTGAGGATGACAATTGTTTGTTGTCTTTCATCTTTTTCCATTGTAAAGACCCGCAACTTTTATTAGACAAAAAGGAGTTGCATGTTTTCATCAATTTTTTTTTTAAAAGGAGGAAAGAGACACAAAAATAATAAAAATATTTTTTGTTTATTTTGTGTTATTGGAGGGCTTTATTTCGACTTTAACGGTAGGTTGTTTTAATTTCTTTTAAAACTAACAAATTGTTGTCGTTTTACCGAAAATAAAAATAAAAATAAAGAGGTTGTTGTATCGTTTACACAGTTCACGTACATTTCGTTATTATGTGTCTCATTGAAGGTTGTGGATTTTATTGTTAAATAATGCATCATGTCAACATCTTTTCAATAACAAAAGCTGTCATCTCTTTTGTTTTTTTGGGTAAACTAAAGTTGTCATCTTTTAGTGTATATATCTCAATAGTTTGGTATCTACCTAATGAATTTTATTTTATTTTATTTTAATTATTTTTAGGTGGTATATGGTTTTAACCCTTCCTTTAAAATAATAATAATAATAATAATGGATTTAACTTTTGAAGCAAAATTGCTTTAACAAATTCGTTTTAATTAAGGGAAATATTCCTCTTCAGCAAAAAATTTCAAGATAAAGAACTGTATCCTGAAAAGTATTCAGCTGCCATACATAATTGCTCTGCAACAATAGGAGATTAATAACATTCTTTAACTAATGTGTTTTAAATTTCTTATATTTCACGCAATGATCGACATCCATGGTTCGCCATTCTCAAGCATTTTCTATATCATAAGTAGGGGTGTTTGTGGTCTTGATTGGATCGGTTTTGGAAGCAAAAATCATTTGATCCAATCCCTTTGATTTGATCATATAATCATCTATTCGGTTTGGATTTTTTTCAAATCCGATCCGATCCAATCCAATTTTTTTCGGTTTGGATTGGATCGATTTTCGGTTTTTTGAAAATCCTAAAATTAGTTTCATGATTATTGTGCAAATAACATCTTTTGTATATATTGACTTTGTAAAAAAAATTTTGAAATACAAAAGCATCAATAAACGATAATATGATTTTTTTTTTGCAATGAGATATGAAGCTTTACACAGATGAAATTTTGTTGATGAGATGTGACTAGATTTTTTCTTGAGTTTAGTTGATAGGTTAATGGGTCTTGGATTTAGAAATTTTTGGGTTATGATTGGGGAAAGGTCCAAGTAGGTAGCAGGGAATTAATATATTGGATAGTTTGGATTGGATCGATTTTCATCAATCCATCCGAAAATCGATCCAATCCAATTAAAATTTGCGGTTTTTCTCGGTTTTTGATTTTTCGATTTATTCGGTTATCGGTTTTTCAGTTCGGTCACCGCGATTTAAATCGACTTGGATTGGTCGATGAACACCCCTACATAAGAGTCTTCGTATAACTGAGTTATCTTAAACTCTAAGCAAATGTGGATTTAATTTCAAAACAAAGTCTGCTTTATCAATTTCACTATAAATAAAGGGTTTTATAATTCTCATGTTGAATGAGAAATGAAATCTCATGTTGTAGAGATAAAAAGTATGTGGGACCCATGTGTTAGAAAAAATTATATGTAGGACCCATGTCAGCACGAAAATCGAAGGGTATGTAGGAAAAAATTAATTCTCATGTTGAATGAGAATTATAAAACCCGTAAATAAATTATTTTATCAAATTTGTTTTAAAATTCCTGTAATCTGTACAACGACCGACGATGTTGATTGTATGTCTCACCATCCTCAAGCATTGTCCATTCGTAAGAGTCTTTGTATAACTATGTTATTGGACTCCATGCAATGTGAATTTTATTTCAAAATAGAATTCTTCGTCAATTTCTTTATAATCGAGATGCGTCTTAATAAGTTTGTTTTAAACTCTCGTTAATTCACGCAACGATCTACGACGTTGATTGTGTGGTTGGCCACCCTCAAGCGTCGTACTTCCTAAGGATATACATATAGTCATACTATCTTATATCCTGTGCAATTATGAGTTAACTTTCAAAAGTTTTAAAGTTAACAAAACCATAAATCTTTCTTAATAACAATGTAGCTTTGAATTCCACATTGCATCAGAGGATATGTCGGAGCAGAATTTTTATGTCAAGCTCAAAAATATTTTTTTTTAATTTAATTTCTCTTATTGTAAATATTCACCTTGTTTTATTTGGGTTAAGCAAGTATTCTAAATTATTATAGATTTGCATAACTAATCTAAGGTAACCATTTTTTAGATGAATGTATCAGGGGTACAGTGAAATTAAGTTTTTGTCCTTTTTTTTTTTTTTGAAAGAAAAAGGAAACAGAAACAGGTTACAAATTAACAAGCCTAGGTGTAGAAACACCCATAAAATCATTGTGAACCAAAGTGGCACATCCCTGGGGAGGGTCTTCATACACAACAATGCTCCAGTCTTGAGCTAGGGAGCTGTTGGCCATCCAGTCCGCAACCGAGTTGCTTTCTCTAAGAGAATGGGAGATTACCACACTCCAAGGGCGATTAATAAGGTTCTGAATCTTGAGAACCAGGTTGAAACAGGGTTTGTGGGGCTGGCAGCCTTCCTTCAGGAGCTTCATCATGGTAGATGAATCCCCCTCTATAATAACAGACTTGAGACCTTTACTCCAAGCTAAATCAAGCCCATTAAACGCACCCCATAACTCAACAATCAGAGAATTTCCTTTGCCTAGGTTCTTGGAGAATCCCACGATCCAATGGCCGCTATAATCTCTAATGACTCCACCACATCCCATCTTCCTGGTGTTCCATTTACACACCATTCTCTTCCATCTCTAGGTAGGGTGATATGGGGTCACCCTGCCTTATCCCTCTGGATGGTTGGAAGTCTGAAGTTGGCTTCCCATTACACAACAAGTTCATGGAAGCAGTGGAGATACACTGGTTTAGCAAATTGATAACCATAGGGCGTAATCCAATATCGTTTAGTTTTTGCCCTTTACTGTGCATAATTTGACTTACGGACCTTGACTCAAAGGGCTGTTTTGCTAAATGTAAAAGTTTTTTCAATTTTTTCCAAAACAAATAAAATTGGTGGCAACTGGCAACTCCATGTTATTTTTTGTTTTTGAAATAAAATTGTGTCGTTACAATAATAATAAAAAATCTTTTCTTTAAAACATCTTCCACATGTTTTTAGATTGTTCCTAATGCAAATGAAAAAAAAAAATTGTAGATGGGATGAGTATCGCTGGTTTCGTTGATTAGGTAGGTTTAGCTGTTAAAAGTTAAAACAGACGGGCCAAATCCAAAAAAGTGAAAGAAGATTTGAGTCATATATATAACTAAATTGTACAATTAAGTTTACCAAAAAATAAATAAATGTACAATTAGGTTATTAGCATTCCGGTTCCCATCAAGTCGGAGAAATGGACAGCTCCTAATCATGGTTTTTTCAAAATGAATGTGGATGGTACTGTGAATGGGGAGAGGGCTGCCTGTGGTGGACTCATAAGGGGTAGAAATGGAGACTGGATTGGTGGATTTTCGGTCTTCTTAGGCTCATGCTCCCCCTTAATGGCTGAATTATGGGCTGTTTATCACGGCCTTGTTTTTGCTTGGAACCATAATTGGAAACAGATTATTTTGGAATCAGATTCTTCTCAAGCTTTAAGCTTACTTACTGTTCTGTCCTGTGGACAGAGATGTTCAACCTTTGTTAGGTTGATTGATCGCTTTGGACCGTATAGCCTTGACCAGGGGTATCTATGGAAAAGATATCCCTATGCCTAGCTTGATCACTGCAAAGTATATGAATGTGGTGATAGTGCGTGTGTGAGTATCGAATATCAAGTGCCTTGTTCTATTGAGGAGCCCTCCTATTTATAGGGGCTGCCTCTGATTTGAATTGGTGTGGCTGAGCTGTAATGACGCGGGATCATCAATGCTTTGTCGGCCGTTACCAGAGGTTACGTATCAAATAACTACGGCCCGTTTCAAGTATTAATTGGGGAATATTCGGTGGGTTATTCCGGGTTGAGGAGATGGGCTTGTTTGGTGTGGGCTCTCTTACCGGGTTTATGAAGTAAGCCGGCTCATATGGGCATTTGGTCCGGGTTCGTGGCACAGATCCATAACACTTACCCTTAGGGGTAATGACACTCGAAAGCTATCATTAGTAGCTAAGATTCGAGTTTTACTTCAAAAGGAATGGATTGTTCAGTTAAATGGTATCTCTAGAAAGGCTAACATGTGTGCTGATTGGATTGCGAAAAAAGCCTTGGATGACCCCTTTGGTCTCTCTTCAATCTCTTCTCCTCATTGGGCTCTCCCTAGCTGCGGATATTCTGGATCCGGGGCGGGACACTGCTGCTAATTAGGATGCTGTGCTATCCTCGGGAGTTTAGTTTTTAGTGTTTCTTTTAGTTTATTTTCTGCATTATTTTTACTTGTTCTGGTTTCTGTCTTCTGTTGGGGTGATTTAGCCCCTGTTGTTTACCAAAAAAAAAAAAAGTTTGTTGGGCATAATACATGGCATTTTTTTAGTCGGTAAAAAAGTTAAGGGAAAAAAATAATGGAATATGCTGACATCTAGTGACTCACCCACTAAATTTAAAATCAAATAAAAATATTTATATTTTAAAAAATTCAGAATTATAATTATAACAAAAAAACAATTATTCAGTTTTAACTTTAAGATTACATTAATAAATTAAAGGTTATGCTCTTAAAAATTATCAATGTTTGAATTATGACAAAGTTATTGTGACAACATCCAATAAATTATTTTTATGTGGTGGGGAAAAAAAAAGACTTTACTAATTTAAAGTTGGCAAATTGTAAACAAATCAAGATCCCATCGGGGGTAGTGGTGTACAGCTAAACAGAGAAAGAGTTGAATTGCAGAGGTTGAGAGTTGTGAATGCTCCAAAAAGTGAAGCCAATTGCAGGTTGCGGAACGCTTCATCATTGCTTGCGCTGGCTCTCACTATCTGTCCTCATTGTTCCACGAACAAAACAACTACTCGTTCCTATATGCTAGTTGGGTTGGATACATTAAGAATATAATGTAATAGTATGTTCTAGTACAAGTTTAAGAAGTGAGAGCATAATTATTTGGGTCGTGAAAGTATGATTATTTGAGTCATATAAATTAGAGTCCAATAACTGACATTATTTCTAATTTTTCCTAAGAAGTAATACCGTTAAACATTTCAAATTCTTATAACTCTTGATATAATACTTCAAACAGTTCTCTCAAACCGATAATCTCCAAGTTGCTCACGAGTCACACGGTAACAGGAGCGCAAAACATTCATGAATACCATCCCCAATTGCGGTTTGTGAAATAGGATAATGAGTACGTCACTTGGCGCATAAGAGCTAAGTAGGTGGGGATGAGAACATTTTCCCAGTACCACTTTTGGGAGAATCTTTCTAGTATCACCTTTGGGAGGGGTTTAAAGCCTTGATATCCTGGACCCGCCCCGAATCGGATTAATTGCGAAGCAATGAACCGATTGGAATATTTCAAAAAAAAAAAAAAATTCCAGGAGATGATTGATGTTGGTGCTACAACATAAATGCTCATATGTCTCCTTTTTAATGTTTTAATAAGAGATGATTCCAGGATAAATTTATAGTAAGCAACTTAAGAGGCTATACAAGAGAGAAATTAAAAAGAAAAAGGAGAAAGTAGTTTGATTTTGATGTACCCTACGATACAAAAACCATTTTGCATTTCATCTCTTCAATTTTCAACCGGGGGGTGATGATTAGCTTCCCCCGAGAATAGGGGAAGCAAAAGAAAAAAAGAGAAAACATGAAAAAAGAAAAGTTAAGGAGAAAACCATAGATTCCAACATGCTCCCCTGCTGTCCCAGCAATCAAAGCACAGAAACACACATGATAAAAAGATTTGTTTCAAGCCTTTTGGGTATTAAAGAAAGATATATTGGAATAAATTAACAAGAGTGGAAGGACAAAGCGTGAGGAAGACGATGATGATGGTGGTGGTTGTGATGGTGTTGGTGGGGACTAGACTCTTTCTCAATTCGCCAACGGAGATGAAGAAAGTCATCAACAGAACATGGGAGCTTAAGGGGACCATCGGTGTGGTAACCATAAACCTCTCGAGCTTTGTCCAGAAGGCGCTTGAAAAGAGGATGGTAAAGATATGATATAGGGATGACAAATCTTTGAGAGGTAGAAGAACCTTCTTCTTGTGATTGATCTTCCTCTAAACCCACTTGAACAACAAGCCATCCCTTCTTTACCTTCATCTTCCTCTCTTCCTGCATCTTGTTGAACTGCTAACTTATACTTCTTACTTCCTAATATGTTGGTCAAGAGAGAATAAGACTTTTATTGCTGAAGCAGATGGAACGAGCCTCAATATATATAGCAATTAGGACTCCAGGGAAGAAGAGATAGGTAAAGGGCTATTAACTTATGCTTTCGTTTTAGGGATAGAATATTACGTTTATCTTTTTTTTTTTATGTCTATCTATAGATCTATTTATTTTTAGACATAAGATCCGATTACAATTTTTTTTTTGCAAATTACACTAAGTATGACCGGTCGTACACTGCATGATTAAAGTATGACCGGTCGTACTTAGTGTAGTTTGTAAATAAAAAAGTTTGTAAATATAACCTGCCTTTTATTTCTAATATAATTGGATCGGAATCTTAACAAAAAAAGAAAAAATATGAAAATTAGTAGAAATTCTAATATAATATTATTAGGATGAGTAAGTAAAATAGATAAAAAAAGGCGCAGATATTCTTATATCGGTGTAAGAGTTAGAAGTCATACACTCAATTTTGACCATTGATCTACTTGTATCCAATGACTCACATTACTAAAAAAAATTGAGCCCTTAAATATGAATGAGATTAATGGACAAGATTAAGAATGTAACTTACACCGGTGTAAAATGATCCTTACCAAAAAAAAATGTTCCCATAATATATTTTTTTTATTGTTATTTTGTTTTGAATTTGTGTACGTGGGTAGTTTGTACGTAATACGGAATCAAATAAAATAGTGCGGGTGGGCAAGTGGGGAATGGACTTTATTTACGTGTGTGGCTGTGGCGATCCTATTGAGAGTGGGAGGGTAATAACGAGGTCAATAAGAAAAAGTGACGGAACGACTTTGAAGTGAAATGGGGACAAAACGCGAATCATGGAAGTGAAATGAGATGGGAATAACAAAGGGTGTGTGAGTCTCGTTGCTTTTCAATATTGAGTGGAGGACTTGTAACGGCAAGTGTTATCAAACTGAGGTATTGGATTAACTAGTCACCTGTTCAATGAGTCATCTGTTTCAATTGTTTGGATTATATATATATATATATATATATATATATATATATATATATATATATATATATATATATAAAAATAAATAAACAAAGCGATGTAGTTTTGCGCTAGTCAGAGCTCAAGCAACTTGAGAAATATATGGGTTCGTTTTTTTCTGCAATCAATGTAGATAACTTATTTACAGTGAGCCCAGAATGACGTCGTTTTGAGACGAAAATTAAGATATTTTTGTAATATAATTTATTTCAGGGTTATAATAGTCTTTTTCATTATGATTTTTTAATTTTTCAACTCAAAACGATGTCGTTTTGAGAACGAATGTAAATAACCTACATTCACTTTAGAAACATTAAAGCATATATATATATATATATATATATATAATATAAAATTAAAAGAATTATGTCTAATAAATAGAGTTTGTTTGGTGATAAGTATTGTTAGTTATAATTCATATGGTGTAGATTCAAATTTGATAGTATTTTTCAAATATTTCGTCTAAAATTCCATAAAATGTGTGTGTGTTTTTTTTTAATTGGTATTACTTTGACACACTCCATCACCAATTTTATATCAGATCAAATGCATAATAAGTTTAATATCTAAACCAGACCAATTAGGGGTCCGATATATGAGTTAAGCGGTCGGATCGAGATTTATAACACTGATAAGAGTAGTGACCGGGTTCTTTGGACAAGCCTTCCACTTCATCAACTTGTTGGATGAGAATGGGTCATCTCTCATGTGATATGTGATTAAATTTTAATTCCTCTGATATAAATTAAGGTTTTTTTTTTCTATTTCCTTTATTTTAATGCATTCTTTCATTAAATTGTTGAGATTTTTTCATACGACATCATGTCACGTATGAGATCAGTTCCTCTTACCTTAGCAATCGATAGACGATGGACGCTACCAAATACCCGCATGGCCGCATCATCAGTGGTTCAGAAAGCACCTCTCCAAAAACATTATTTCGTGAGCTATGCTTAAATATCATCAATCTTACTTCGTGTTGAGGTTGTGAAATAGAATGAATCATCTAAGAAGCAGAAATTCAACGAATTTCCAACAACTAAGAAGTATGAAAATTAAACATGATGAGAGGAGTTCGATTCTGGCCGTACGCATGAAAAAAGATTTTGCTGGGAGAGGTTTACCCACTTATTGTGATCTCCCACCTCAAAAGGATTAGGCTGTCGGCATGAAGTATACCTTGGGAAACCAAAAAATAAAAGTATGAAAATTCTAAGATGAAGCATGACATAATTTTTGGGATTCGGAAATCATCATAATCTTATCGATTAATCAATGACAAAGAGGTGAACATGACAATAATTAAAGAGATATTTATCACTTTTCACCAAAAAGAAAGAGATATTTATAACTTAATATAATTACAATTTTAGTCAAATTCTAATCATGAAATCGTCATGAAATGCTAGTTTTCTATAAATAAATAAAATCCTTAAAAAAATTGCAATATCATGCAACATAATTGCCATAAAGTTTCTAAAGAATATAGAAATGTTTTAAAATGATAAGACAATTACCCTTAAAAGGTAAATATTTAAAATAATCCCTAATCTTATTCATCAAGTTGTCATAGTAAATTTCGTAAGAGAACGCTTACCAAAAAAAAATGTCGTAAGAGAACTGTGTTTTAAGGAAATGACAAAACTATAGCCCCTTGTAATTAATCACTAATCTACAAAATAAGGTCATTGGTATAAGTGAACTTTTGACTTGACATGATGACAATGAGTGGTCAATGATTAAAAAGTCAAAAAACAAACATAGTATCATACGATTTCTTTCAGTAATTTAATTATATTTTCGCTCGTTTACTTGTACTTTTTCCTATTACACTTAGATTACTAGATAACCTAAAGGTTATTTATCACTTAATTAGTAGATAATATTTATGTATTCATCTTTTCCTTGATAAATTTAATACTTAGCGGTGGAAAGAATAAATATATCATAAGAAAAATAAAAGACTTGATTTGATTTATAATTAATCTGTTTAAGTTTGTAAATTGTAATAAGTGTCTTTTCTAAATCTATCTTGTGAGCCTATGATCAATTGGTCTTTCCGGCTTATTATTTTTTTATTAACATAGATCACATAGTATTAATTACTTTATTTAAAATTATATGATATAATTTTAAATTAATATAAGTCAATTTACTAACTTATAAGTCAGACATTTTAAAAGTAGGTATATGGCTGGATTTTTAAAGAATTTATTTTTAAGTTTAAACATGACTTGTTTTACTAAATAACTCACATCAAGCCTAATGCAGATCAAATTTATAATTAATTGATAGGCCATCTAATTTATTTACACACCTAATATAAACATAACTCACATCCAGTGTTGTTGTTGTGATATTTGAGAACTGAAATCCTAGAGTGTTTGCACATTCCTCTCCCCTTCCTCTTCATAATAGTATGGAAGATCTTCTTGTAGCCATTTTCAGCAAGGAGGCATATTCATGTTGTCATGTGGAGGAGGCTTGTTCGTGAAAGAGAAGAATCATTACCATGTTAGAATTTTTCACAATATGTGGGCTTTATTAATCAATTATGTTTTAGTATTTCAAAATATTCAGGTTAATAACAATACAATTCAGTTAATTATTTATTTAAGTCCATTGCGATTACGTTGTGTTTTTGGGCTCATGGCATATACTTGGATTAGGCTTAGTTGGACAACAGTGTAAATTTTAGTGCGGCCTTGGTTTTAATGATGGGTGGATTTAGTGAATACAAATTGTTCTGAATATGGGTTTTTAGTTAGATCATCTCTCTAGCCTATTTAGTGTAGAGTTTGACTACGTGTTCCGTCTGTGCTCCAATCACAAAAGCTACCAAGAACTATAGGCGATAAAAAAGAAGACCCTAACATCAAGTTTCTTTCCTTCCCTTTGGTTCTATGATAACCTAACAAAGTACGCACATTTATACGTTTGATTTTATTATTGTTTGATATTTTATAAACATATATGATCCAAAAAATTTAGATCTTTCACATCACACCCACACAAGGGAGTTTCCTCGTGGATATGCATATCAAGAGGTATGATCTTGTAGTGCAAAGAATGATGATGATGATGTATTACATTCAAAATCACATCGGTCTTTATATTTTTGCAGATTCAATTGCGCTGAAAATATAATATATTTTTGTCTTCTGCGCTTTTTAATTATTGAGAGTCCCATATCAATTTCATCACAACCTGCAGTGAATGCTTCAAGTTTAGTGGTTATGCTCTTCATCTCCAACTTTTCCTTTTCTCCCTTTCAATAAAAAATATATTTTACATGAACATGGTTACATGGAGTGTTTTCTCTTTTTCCTTTCATAGGTGTTTAAAAATTTTCGTTGTGGTACTCAGACGTGTTCTATGGAATTAAAACAGATCTAGCTTACTCATAAGAAGACAAGGATAATGATCATAGTGCACATAATTAATTAACAATGTCAAAGTTATATATCAATGTTTTAACAGAACCAAAAATTAAATTGAAGAGATTTTTAAGTCATAATTTGAATGGTTTAAAAGGTTAAATTTGGGGCAATGGATTTCTGATGAGGAGAAGCTTATTCAGTTAGCCAGAAGTTTTTTCCATAACCTTTTCTCAAAAGAGTCTGAAGAAATAGTTTGGTTCCATACTAGTAATACTTGACCTGTTATACAAGGGGATCAGCTTAGAAATCTTTCTGAGAAGCTCTCGGTTGATGAGGTTAGGAGAGCTTTTTTCCAAATGCCTGCTTTAAAAGCACTTGGTGTAGATGGGTATCCAGCCTTGTTCTTTCAAAGAAATTGGGAGATCCTCCAGTAGCAAGTTTTCAGCAGTATGCAATTCTTCTTGCAGAATCCTGATCAAATTGGTAAGATTAATCACACTCTTATTGTGCTGATCCCCAAGGTGGAGAGACCTTGCTTGATGAAGCAATTCAGGCCCATAGCCTTATGCAATACTATCTATAAAGGCCTTAGCAAGATTCTGGCGAATAGGATCAAGCCTTTCTTATGGAGATTATTTTCCCCAACCAGGCCAGTTTTGTGCCCAAAAGGAATATCCAGGACAATATTATTATTGTTCAGGAACTCATACATTCTATGCATAGAATGAAGGGCAAGAAGAGTTTCTTATCTATTAAAATTGATCTGAAAAAAGCTTATGACAAGCTTAGTTGGAGTTTCATCAGATCTGTTTTAGATGACTTGTAGTTCCCTGGTGATTTAGTTGATGCTATCATGGGTTGTGTTTCTAGTCTGGTCCTTGAAGTTCTCTGGAATGGGGCTAAAACTCCTAGTTTTCACTCTCAAAGGGAAATTAGACAAGGGGACCCTATATCTCCTTATCTTTTTATCCTTTGTATGGAAAAGCTCTCTCACTTAATCTGGGATGAAGTGGAGATTGGTAATTAGAGACCAATTAAAGTGGGTAAGTCTGGTCCTCCCTTGTCTCATATTATGTTTGCTGATGACATCATCATTTTTACTGAAGCTTCTTTGAGTCAATTCAGTTGTATCACTCAGTGCCTGGATAAGTTCTCAATGATGTCTGGTCAAAGTGTTAGCATAGAGAAATCCTGCATCTATTTCTCGAAGAATACTCCTCAGGATGTCAGGAGTGCTATTACTGACGCCAGTGGCTTCAAGAAGGTTGAAAATTTAGGGAGATATTTGGGGTCTATGATGAGACATGGAAGAATCAAAAAGGATCATTATGCTGAGGTTATCTATAAGGTCCAAAATAAACTTCAAGGGTGGAAATCTAAATGCCTATCTTTGGTAGGCAGAATTACTCTTGCAAAAAGTGTTATCTCTGCTATCCCGAGTTATCATATGCAAAATAATATTATTCCTTTGCATGTTTGCCAGGATATTGAGAGGCTTCAAAGGAATTTTATCTGGGGAGATACGGAGACCAAAAAAAGGGCCCATTATGTGAGTTGGGAGATCATGTGCCAACCTAAGGAGTGTGGTGGTCTTGGTATTATTGATCTCAGGATTCAGAATGAGGCTTTTATCCAGAAGCTAGCCTGGAACCTTATATCTGGTCAAGATAGCCTTTGGGGGAGGGTGCTTATTGGTAAGTATGGTAGAAATCATGATCCTTACCGTAGCCTAATTGCTAAGCCATGTGACTTTTCTCTGTGGAAAAACATATGTCTAGCTCACTCTAAGATTTCTCATCACTTAGAATGGGTGGTTTTGGATGGCAAGACAGTGAACTTCTGGCTGGATCGATGGGGTGGTTGGCAGAATCCTCTTTTTGATTTGGCTTCCATTAAACCTCCTATATCTGACCTAGATTTCAAAGTTTGGGATATGGTGGACTCCAATACTGATGATTGGAACTGGAGTATTTGGATCAATTCTTGGATGCTGCAGCTTGCATCAGATTGAGCAATATTCCTCCCCTAATCCAGGGAATCTTGGTGATTGGCTTAACTGGAAAGTGATTAATCCAAGTAAATCAATTGTTAAAAATGCATATAATCATTTACTGAGGTCTCAGCCTATTCAGGACTCTTTATGGGCAGCTATTTGGAAGTGGAGAGGTTCTTTCAGAATTGTTGTTTTTTGTGGTTAGCTTGCCTTAACAAGCTCCCTGTGAGGAGCATTACTTGCCACTGGGGTGGAGGGGAGAGTGGCTGCCCCTCTTGTGGGCTGGAACAAGAAACTTTAATGCACGTTCTCAGAGATTGTACAGTGGCCAGGAGCATTTGGGGGAGGTGGTTTGGAGGCTTTATTCCTGTTGCTTTCTTATCTTTGAATGGAATGGAGTGGTTTAGAGCAAATTTCTTTAAGCCTTTTAAATCGCAGCTATGGAAATCTTGGAAGGAAATTTATTTTGTAACATGCTGGTATCTGTGGCATTGGAGAAATTCCATTATACATGATCCTGTTTTTGCTAGACCTCAAGATCCAATCAAAAAAATCTTACATTTTCTGACAGGTATGAAGAGAAATGGAAATGCGGATCCTTTTGCTCTTGGTGCTGAAAATCGTGTTCAATTTGGGAAGGTGTGCCTGGGAGTTTCTCCCATTGATACTATGCTTTTTGTTGATGGTGTTGTGCAGCAACCTGACAGCAGTAGAGCTTGTGGTGGAGTGGTCTGTTCATCGAAAGGAAGCCGGATCAGTGGCTTCTCTTATCATATAGGTCCTTGCTCTCCATTAGAAGCTGAACTCAGAGGCGTTCTGCATAGTCAGAAGCTGGCCGCTAGTTTAGCTATAACCAGAATTCGGATAGGCTGTGATAGTAAAGAAGTCATCCTTTGTCTTGAGTCTGATTGATTAAAACCACAGCTGCGGGTTTTGATCAGGTTCTTGTGAATTTTCTCCCTAGAGAAAAGAATGAGGTTGCTGACTCTTTAGCTAAGTTAGGCTTGAGCTGCAAGGGTGGAGAGTTGAGGATCTTTTCCTCTCCCCCTGTGAGTACAGTTCCTTTTTGGAACCTTTTTTGTTTTAATTTGGTTGTTGACCATTTGTCTGTAGATCTGAATTAGTTGTCTTTGTAGTGTTTCTGGGCTAGGCCCTCCATTTTTATCAACAAAAAGGGGTTAAATTTGTAAGTAAATTGTGATTGAATTAAATAATCTTTAAATAAAAAAGAAATTTATGTTTCAATTTTTAACTGAACAATCCCATTCAATTTTTAAAATATTGTATCTGAATGATATTAAACACAAAATACATCATTTTATATTTATATAGTTTTATTTATGTTAGAAATAATATCTCTTGAATATCTTTATTTTTTGTAAATATCTATTTCCTTATTTCATTAGGATTTAGGTTAGGTATGGGCTAAGCCCATTATTGTTAATTTCTTTATATATTATGCTCTCCTGAATCAATTCAATATACAGATCTATTTCAATGTTCCTCTCGTCTCTTTGTAAAATAACAAGATAATATCAACAAGAATTACCAAAATGTGAGTCACATCTCAATACAATGGCAAAAAAATTAATTTATTGCTTTTTTAATAAAAAAATTACGAATAAATAGTTGTTTTACAAAATATTACAAAACTATAGCAGTCAAACACGCCCAAAAGAGGACGTGATCAGTAGGAGTAGGAGAGAGACACGCCCTGCAGAGGGCGTGACCAGTCAGGGTAACATGCCCAAAACAGGGCGTGACCAAGCAGGAGAGAGACATGCCCATGGGGGGGCGTAACCCACAGGGGTAACACGCCCAACAGAGGGCGTGACCCACTGGAAGGTCATGCCCAATCCTGGGCGTGAGTGACTAAACTGCACTCTATTTAAACATCCACCCCCCTACACACTCTTCACAACTCTCTCATTGTTATGCTTAAACTCTCTGATAGTTTGCACTTGTTTACTCGTATTTTGTTTTATCTTTTAATATTTTGATTTTTAAAATGAGTGCGAATTCTGATACTATTCGTGTTGTTCTTTATTTTAATGGTAGGATAGAAGAAGGTCGTCGTGGTGTTATTTTTGCAGGGGAGAAAAGGCCATCACGTATTAAACGGAACTCACCGGTTGTAGAGCTGCATCAGAAAATACGTCAAAAATTATGTCTTCAAGACAACCAATTGATCACTCTAGTCACGGCAAGATTATGGCAACGTGAACAATACATTAGCTTGCAAGTGGTCGATGATGAAGACATCGATATGGTAATGGAAAAGTTCTCGAACTAGTCCCGAAAGGATTTCCTAGAGTTGTATGTGGATACTACCACCGCGGAGGAAGTTGTTATACCAATGAGGTCAGTTAGGTCTACTTCTCCTCTTATTGCATCCTCATCTGTTGCTCCTGCTGTTAACATGTCTGATGAAGATGAACGTGACCCTACTTGGGTTATGGATGAGGAGTATGACGAAGATGATGAAGAAAATATTGCAACGGAGGATCGTCTTCTTGCAGAGGATGCGAGTGCATCGGACAATGACGAAGAATGTGTCAGGTCTGGTACTGAACTTTAACCATGGCATGATTTGGGGGAGTCTCGTATCGTTGTACATCATGACACAACATTGAGTCAAGCACCAGAACATCCTGAAGGTATGCTATCAATTAATATACTGTGTGTTTGGATGTTGCAATTATCCATTAAGAAAATAATTCAATTCTATTATTATTATTACGTAGTACATGTAGGCGATGCACCTGTTGATCCTTTTTGGTCAGAAATTCCACATTACACATATATTGATTGAGATTATCCGAGTGAGGCACAATCATGGACACAGAGTTCGGGTTCAATCCAGGGTCCATGGCAATTGGGAGACAAATTGTTTGTTAACCAACAATTTACATCCAAAAAAGAGGCTCAGATTGCAATCAAGCGCTACCTCATGAAGGAGCATCAAAAAGAAATTGTGGTTGAGAGCACTCCCACAAAATTAAGCATGAAATGTTGTGCGCACGTCCAAGGTTTCTCGTGGAAGATCAGGGTAATTAAACCAACGTATGGTGAAAATTGGAAGGTAACGAAATGGGGTGGGAATCACAATTGCTTGAATGATCATCTTTCTCAAGATCATCGACAACTTGATTCTGACGTTATTGCAGCACTTGTAGTAGTATGTAATTTCAAATTAAAAAGCTAATTAAAATTGCTGTTGGTATACCTGTGTTATTCTGTTAATGTTTATATCCAGCCTTTGTAATTCAGAGAAGATAAAAAAGGAACCTTCAGTGGCCATTGCTCTCGTTCAGGAGAGGATAACTCATTCATATGATTCAAAGTTTCATATAGAAAGGCATGGTACGCAAAGTTTCATTTAACATTACATTATTCTAAAAATATACTGAGTGAATACATTAAATAATTCAAATTCAATTTAAATTAATATTGGATACGGTATTCTTTTTTTACAAACCCTAATTATAATGTGGTTAATTGAAAGGTTAATACGTTTGCAAGTCACTAATTTTTCTAACCCCCTAACTTTATTAAATAAAGTAACTAATATTTTTCTAACCCCCTAATAGTTAAATAAAGTCACTAATATTTTTCTAACCCCCTAACAGTTAAATAAAGTCACTAATATTTTTCTAAACCCCTAACAATTAAATAAAGTCACTAATATTTTATTCTAACCCCCTAACAGTTAAATAAAGTCACTAATATTTTACTAACCCCCTAACAGTTAAATAAAGTCACTAATATCTTTTTCTAACACCCTAACAATTAAATAAAGTCACTAATATTTTTTCTAACACCCTAACAATTATCTAAGTCACTAATAACTATCATATATTAATTGCTGTTAATAAAAAAATAAACAATAAATAGGGACTTACACGAGAGAGACAGAGCTTCGCTGCGTAAAACCTTCCAAAATCACTTTAGAGGGAAGGAGGAGGAAGAGGATTAGATAGAGGATGGGACGGTGAAAATGAGGTAAACATGTGAAAATGGGAATATATAGAGCAGGTGGGTCACGCCCTCTGTTGGGCGTGTTACCCCTGCTTGGTCACGCCCTGTTTTGGGCGTGTTACCCCTGGCTGGTCACGCCCTCTGCAGGGCGTGTGTCTCTCCTAATGGTCACGCCCTCTTTTGGGCGTGATTGACTGCTATAGTTTTGTAATATTTTGTAAAACGACTACTTTTTCGTAATTTTTTATTAAAAAAGCAATAAATTAATTTTTTTTGCCTCAATACAATACTAAAAGAAAACAAAACAAAAGACTATAAAAAGATGGAAAAATTAGAACAAAAGTGTGGTGCTCAATGAGATTTATGCTCATCATCAGCTGCAAGATCCTACACCAAAATTCACCATCTCTTGATCAAAATTAAAAATTAAAAAAATTTAAAATTAAAAATGTTGAGATATATAGTCTCACATTGGTTGTATGGGAAACTAATGTGGAGTTTATAAAACCTTGGGCACTCCCACCCTAAGAGCTAACTTTTGGGGTGGTGTATATCCCAAGGTTCTTTAACATGGTATCAGAGAGTTCGAAATCTCACCGCCTCCCACTTTCTTTGTAGTGGAATTTCCACATGTAGGTGGGCTTGTATGTTGTCCACCCTTCAAGCCCAGTGGGCTCTCGTGTGAGGGGGCATGTTGAGATATATAGTCTCACATTGGTTGTATGGGCAACTAATGTGGAGTTTATAAGGCCTTGGGCACTCTCACCCTTTGAGCTAGCTTTTGGGGTGATGTATCCCAAGGTTCTTTAACAAAAAATTAACCTAACATAATAAAATAATATATATATATATATATATATATATATATATATATAGGGATAGGTTATTCTACCTATCATTTTTTATGCTTACCTTTGCCTACCACTATCCAAAACCATTGGAACAGAATCTCAACTACATTTATTATTTCTCTCTCCTATTAAGATTCTGATCTAACGATGTTAAAGAATGGCAGGTAAAGGTAGGCAGAAAAAGGGTAGGTAGAATAACCTATCCCATATGTATATATAAATAATAATAATAATAAAAACACAAAAAAAAATAAAAAATTAATTAATAATAGAAAAATTTATTGGGTTTCCTCCCAATTAGCGCTTGTTTTACGTCAACGAGAGGAATCATTGTCCGTCTTTCCTTACTCTTTTTCATAATTTTAATATGGTAGTAGAGAGATATCACCCTACGTGAGGGATTGGCTTTCTCGTCTGTTCCCTTTCTCTCTCTGCTTCTCTTAGTTTCTTCCGGCTGTGTTTTATTTTTCTTCGGTATTTTTTTTATTTTGATTTTCTTTTATGGCTTGTATTTGGCCAATTTTATTTTATTTCGACATATGTTTGTGGTGTTATTCAAGTCCGATTTGGCTTGTATTTGATTTTTTTTTTGCCATTATTTGGCTTTATTTTGGCCTCCCATTCGGGGGAAGCATTTATCTTCGTTGTTGCCTGCTCCATGGGTTATTTGAGTTACACTGGCTCCGTCGACTTGTATTCCAATTGCAGCATTTATCTCCATTGTTGCCTGGTCCGCGAATTATTCCAATTACACTGCTTTATCAGCTTGTATTCTAGTTACAACATTGTCTTTTTCCTAGCCTTTCCTTGGTTGGTGTCTTTTTCTTCCTTTACTGATATCCATTCCAGCACCGTCTCTTTACCAGCTCTTCAAACTGATGGTCATTCTAATTGATTTGCTGTCAATTTCTCTTATTTATATTCCGTGAAGCTTCGTTTTAGTTTTCTTTTTTTCCAAGATGAAGTGTCCCTCCATCTTGAGGCGAAGTATTCGAGATATAAATAATATTTGCTAACACTCCCCTTAAGCTGAAGCGTATAAATCATAAGCTTGAACAAGAAAGACTAAGAAAATAATATCAAAATAAACAGGTGGAGGTTGTAACAATTCTACAACTCACCCTAAAGAAAAATAATAAACATAATAAACTAAAATAAAATATTATCAATAATTTGAATACTCCCCCTCAAGATGGATGGACATTTCGTCTTGGGAAGAAAGAAAACTAAAACGATGTTTCATGGAATATAAGTCAGGAGAAATCGACAACAAATAAACTGGAATGACCATCAGTTTGAATAGCTGGTAAAGAGACGATGTTGTAATGGACATCAGCAAAAGAAGAAAAAGACATAAGCTAAGGAAGGGCTGGGATAGACATCAGCCAAGGAAGGGCTGGGATAGACATCAGCCAGGGAAGAGCTAGAAAAAAAGATAATGTTGCAACTGGAATACAAGCCGACAGAGCCGGTGTAAGTGGAATAATCTGTGAACTAGGCAATAACGGAGATAAATATTTGTTTGAAACAATATCTTTATTATATGTAAAGATTTATTTTCTCGTTTCATTAAAATTTAGGTTAGGTATCAGTTACGTCCATTAGTGTTTCTTTATATATTGTGTTATCCTGAATCAATATTTATTTTAATGGTTCTTTCGTCTCTCTGTTATTTATAATTTATCTAATTACAATTAGTTTAATTTCATAAATATAAGGTAACGTGTTTGGAGAGAACGAATATAAGGTATTTACTAAGAGTGTGTAAAATAACCAAAAAATTGAACCGAACCATGTACCGAACCGCTCTTAAAATAACCGATTTTTAAAAACCAATTCATGAACCGAACCGATTTTTAAAGAATCAGTTTATGAACCGAACCGGTTATTAGAACCAGTTTAAGAACCGAACCGAACTGTTTCCGAACCAAACCGAACCATTTTCAAGTTGAACCAAATTGGTTTTTATAACTATTTTTTAATTTTTTTTTTTCAAAATATGGTCGACCTGAACTGGTTCCGAATCGAACCAAACCGTTTCCAACCGAATCGAACCACATCTGAACCAAATCATTTACGAACTGAACCATTTAAATCAATTTGGTTCGATTTTTCAAAAAAAAATTGATTCGATATAACCCATTTACATCATAGTATTTTCCTCATATTTCCCTTATGGTATATGCTTTTAGTATTATTCCCTTCCCCCTGACCATCCCGTAGGACTCCGAATTTGCTTTGAGTTTCAGTCTTTATCAATTTTATATCTGGGATTCCTACGAAGCAGCATCAGCACATAATAAAAATGGTACTAATAGCATAAAAATAAATAAAAAAGGAAGCAGTTGGAGCGCACACGGCACTTCACAATCACGGGATGAACTTTTGAAAAATTATTTTTTATGTATTCCTTGTTTTAGAAATATTAATGTATTCCTTGAAAATATTTTTTTTATGTATTCCTTGTTTCCAAAACTTAAAGCTATTTAGATTTTTAAAAAATTTGAGTTTTGAAAAAAATATTTAACTTTTAATTTCTATTATTTTTAAAATTAAATTTTTTAGCTTAATAAAAAAAAGCAAGTTTTTGCCTTTTTTTTTTGTTACTTCTATTTTAAAAAAAAAACAGACATTCAAACAAATAATAAAAATGCTTTTTTTTCCTTAAAAAATTAACTTTTAGCTAAAAAAACTCATTCAAACAGCCTTTAGTCAAATATTGTTTTCTTGGTCATAATCTACATGTACAGTACAGATGTCCGGCCATTTCTTGCTTCATATTTTAATTAAGGATAATTGATTTATTTTATAGCTGATTTCTTTATCAAAATAATTAAATTATGCAACAGTGTTAAATTGTGTTTTAATTCTTTTTGTCTAGAAGACTGAATAATATATAGATCTATGAACTCGAGACTACTTACCAATAAATTTTAATATCGTATAATGCAATCAATTCAATAACTTAAATTAATGTGATTTCCATATTAATAGTTTTATATTAATATGTCTAACAAATACATTCTCATTGTTATATTTGTACATACTATCAAGTTTATATTAATGTTACGTTGCATTTGTATGTAATTTTTTATAATAATTCATGGAAACATATATAATGTAAGATTTTTTTATTGGTTCTTATTGAATGTACGTTAGATTAGACAAAAACATGACTTGTTTGATCAATGCTGACAAATTATATGAGACAAACTTTAAGCCGTATGGTAGTTTGGATTACGAAAATGTTAAATTTACAAAGTTTTTTTTTTTTACAAAGTGGGGGGGGGAGGGGGGGGGCCTGGGGAATGAGGGGAGCAACGTTTAGGCCTCAACGACTCTCTCTTTCATCAATTTATTTCACCCCATTTTATTGGTTTAACAAACTTTTTGAATGATTTTGTTCTATATTATGCTATTTGGATATATATTGAATTTATGTATATTTATGAAATTACTAGTGTTGTTCCATATTATCCTTCATCCTCCTTCACACAAACAAACCCACAAAAATTCATTCGTTCCACTATGCACTGCTTGTTTGTGTCAATTTATTTATTTTTTTATTTTTGTTTGCACTTTTTTTATAATGGGCTAAGATAATATAACCTGTTATCTACCTTCTCTCACTTTAATTTTTTTTTTATTGTAGACTTTATAAATTATTGCTGCAAATTAGAAGCTAAGGTTTCTATATGGAAATTTATTTTTTGTGGAATACACAATTGCTAAAAACAGTGGCGGACATAGAAAATTTTATGACAATGGATGAAAATAAAAAATATTATATTATAAATAAAAGTACTTACAATACAATATAGATCTAATATAAAAAAAAAAGTGAAAGAGATTTATTACAAAAATTAATATCACTTCACTAAACTCATACTCTACGTGTTTTCATATTGTTAAACTCTTCTATAATTGAATCCGTGCTAAAATTCAAAATAATTTCTTTTACAATATATATGTAATCAAAGAATCATCAAGAAATTAATTTTCCATTCTATTTCGAAACCTATTTTTTATTATCTTCATAGTCTAGAAAGCTCTTTCAGTAGTTGCTCTAGGAGACAAATAATATGCAAAATCTTTAGTTAGAGAATACTCTAACCAAGATGGAAACAAATCAAACCAAGAAGAGTAAAAATGACATCACTTCTTTAGACAAAGGATAATTTTGAAGTTTGCACTGAAATGGATCGAGTTTAGGATAAGCATGACGAATTTCATCTTATAGATTTATAGGATATTTTAATATTGGAGGGTGTAGTGCATGTGTTCTTTCTAATGAAACAAGATCATCTTCTTTAACTATCTCTTTATTTTCAATTCTAGAACACTTTGAAGGAGAAGTATCAATATTTGACAATTCAATATTAGGTGTAGAAGGGGACGAAGACTCACTATTCTTTCTCTAAAAACAAGCATCGATGGTAGCACTATTTTCCATAATAATCACCTACAAAGAGTATGAATTGTTCCATGATCAGTGTGATTTTAAACTATTATTAAGAACAAAAAGTATAAAGAATAAGGGCAATGCTTTTCTCATGTTACATGAGATAACATTGTCTTATATAAAGACATAATTAAGTGGGTTCCACAATAAAAAAAATGTTGACTCAGATTTCAATGAATGTGTAACATGATATAAGCTTTCTCATGAATCATAAGAAAAACATTTCCCAAAGAATAAATACTTACTATTAGCAACAAAAGCTTTGAGTGCTGATGGTGAGCCATTAATGATTTGGAATGGATTACAAGTTAAGAAGGGAACAAAAGAGTAGCAAGATTTGGCAGAAAAGAGGAGAGCAATGACAATGAAGGAATTATTAAGAAGAAAAAAAAATGTTTGGCAAGTGAGAAGAGGGAAGATTACCAAAAATTAAAAAATTGATAAGATATTATTTTATTAAAAAATAACAAGATATTATTTTATTAAAATAAAATAAAATATTATTTATTAAAAAATATGAACTGGACCTGAAGGCTTAGAGATCATGCATGCTAAAATAGGCTTGTGACCCATTTACATCTGACAAGCAGGTAAAGGGATAAAGTTTTGTTTTCGAGGATGTTTTGTAGAGAGAAAAAAATTTGTTCCTAAGAATCAAGATTCCGAGAAATATATTGGAAAGTGAATTTTTCATGAATATTATCAAAAAGTTGTGGTAGGCCAAAATATGATTAGGAGTGTTGGCTCAAGTTTCCTAATTTTATATTTGATTGATTGTCAATAATTCATTGAAATGCATGGTGATTTTACAAAACTAACATATTTGATGAACGAGTAAAATATTAAATACTATATGGAAAGTCAAACACCAAGGTAACAGTGATTTGACAATTCAACATGTTGGGAATTTCACACAGTTGTCTTAAAAAATATTTTAAATAAAAAATAAAATTGTGTTGCAAATACAATCCAACAACAATTGAAGACCACTGACCAAATAAATATCGGGCCGCAAAAATAATGTTACATTGAGAAGAAATCAAGATAGAAATTTTTCCGTAAGTCCTAATAATGAACTAAACAGGCCATAAACATGAATTGGAATTTAATAAATGAGTAAAACTTGATCCGTTTATCACTGCATATGAAAGAAAGAATATAATAAGATTATTAATGTTGGTGCAATGAATAATGATATATGTAGAAATAAAAATCTATCAACAGATACCAATTTGTTCAAATAAGAAAGGATATTTTAGTCATGAAAATATTAAAGTATGGTTATTTATATTCTATAAATTATGTAAAAATTTCTCACTAGGTGGAAATCCAAGAATACCATCCCCTGGTGGTATTATTTCATGAAATTCTTATTCACAATTTTAATTTTCAGGAATCTCATTTTTCTAGAAATTTTTTAATAATTCGTATACCAAACTCACTGTCAACTTTTTGGGAATCTAAAATTTATCCATCTACCAAAAGATCTCTTAGGGATTTTTTTTTTTTTAAAATTTGAAGGGTTTAATTTTTAGAACAAATAATCCACTAATATTACTTAAATGATATTTTGTATATGTATTTTTTTTTTAATTTTAAGGAGGGGTACCGGGGACAACCCTAACCCTTCTAGGTCCACCCCTGGCTAAGAAGAACTGTGGATGGTTTTAGAAAATGGTAAAGTGTGTGTCATTTTAAAGGATGTAAAATTGTGTCATTTTAAGAGAGAGAGAGAAAGAGATAGATAAAGGATGAGAGAGAATTGATAAAAAAATAAAAGTGTGGGTCTCACCTCTTTGTGAGAGTGAAAGGATATAAGTTATGTCATTTAAAAGGATAAACATTTTCTCCTTTAGAAAAAGGAAAACTAAAAAGGAGGAATAAAAACAAGATGTGATGAAGGATAGTACATAAAGAAGAGTAATATTATATTTATAAATTTTTATAAATTTAATTATATATTATGGATAGTACATAAAATAATTTATATACAATTCTTATTACATAATTAAATTCGTAAGAGTTTGTAAATCAAAATTTTGTAAATATAACCTGCAGTTATAAAAAATATTCTTACAATTATGTTAAATTATTAATATAATTTTTGGGTTTTATAATTCTCATTCAACATGAGAATTATAATTTTCTTACACATTCTTCGATTTCCATGCTGGCATGGGTCCTACATATAATTTTTTCTAACACATGGGTCTCACATATTTTTTATCTCTACAACATGAGATTTCAATTCTATGAGGATTATAAAACCCATAATTTTTTACTAATAACACTACTTTCACGTTTCGACTATGGATCGACTAGTTCTCACTCCAAATAGAATATAAGAAATTATCTATTTTGTAAGAGATATTAATATTTATTAATGCGGACATTATTTATAAACTTAAATTAATAATTATTGGGTTGATATTATTACATTACATGGTATCAACTTGTGACTAATTAGGTGATCACGGATTCATACCCACCATTCCCATTTTCTAATGAAAAAAATCAACTTAAGATAAAAAAGAAAGAAAGAAAGAATGAGTTTGTGCACTTACTTGCGAGAATGTGATAGAAAATAATAATATAAAATTATTATAGTATAAACATCACTTATCAACTTAATATTTTTAGGTTAAATGAATGTATACCTTTTTACTTAGCATAATTTACGGATAAAGTTATTCAAACATAATTAAAGTTTTTGTGTGATTGAATTAATCACAAGAATCAATATTGATAAAATATTCGTATAAAAATATAATTAAATATTTTAACGGGAAAAGTATAAGAATGTTCGAGTATTCCAATCTTGCATGATATACTGGAATATATTGTAATAAATAAAAGTAGGATGAGTCATTTTCGAAGGCACTCGACCAGGACCAGGGGTGCGATGTGTGCAATCATCATGTACGATCGAGATGAAAGTCGGTGGACATATGCTTAGTACCATTTGTACTGTTCGATATTTCGATTGATCTTGTAGCCACCCAAAGGAAAAAAAAAGTACCTTTCCGCATTTCCATATTATCATATAAAGAATAAAAAATTGGAATTATTTTTGTTATGTTATATAACATAAAAGTAAACTTCCTATTCTCTCAAAAGGAAGAGAAAGGAGAGGGAATAGGGAAAAGAGAAAAATTTAAAGTGGGACCCATATAAGATTTGTGTGTGTAAGAAGATGATTTTATGTTATGTAACATAATAAAAACAATCCCCGTAAAAAATATAAAGAATAAAAATCCTAGTATAAAAAATTAAGATAAAACAAGAATTTTGTGATATGCTTTTTTCTTCCTGCTTTACTTTAGCTTTTCTTATTTTTGAATAATAAATTTTGTTTGTGTTTTTGCTTTTAAAACTTAGGATGTGTGTGTCTATATCATACAAATTAATTAAGTATCTTATAGTTTAAATAGAGTTTGGAAAATAAGAATTTAAACACACTGTTAACAACATTAATTGATTAGGTAAGTGTAAATTTAATGGGAGTCATTCTATATTATTACAACATTGACTAACTAAATAAGGGTAGATAATTTCTTTGGAGATAAGTTATTTCCAGTGATTTCAAAACGATATTATTTTGAAGCAGAAATTAATTTTTTTTTTTTGGTAATTCTAATATGTTGCAGGGTTATATTAGTCTTTATTATTATAATTTTTTAATCTTATAATCCCAAAATAACGTTGTCTTGAGCTCACTGGAAAAAACTTTATCTCACGTGACTAGAAAAACACTTTTCCCATTAAATAATCACTAAATTAAGGATTATGTCTTTTAAGCTGTTTTTTTTTTTTTTGCTACGAATAAGCTTTATCTTAATTCTACCGGTAAAGAAATTCAACACTTAAAAATAGACCAATTTAAGGGAAATATTTAATATGCTCCAGGATCATTGAATTTTTTGGTGCCTCCTCTCACAACATTAATTTTCTCTTTCCTTTTTTATCCCTATTATTTTCCCACTTTTCCCATTTTATCCTCCTATTTACACTAAGGGACCACCTAAAAACAGTGATCCCGGGTCACTTCAAATATCCTCCAATTTAAGGGACACGCGAGATTTATGTAAAAAACTTATGTGAAAAAAATCGCGAGCAATAATACAGAAGATTTTTACTATGTAAATTTTTTTACAAATTCTCTCTAAAATACAAGAGAATAATATCAATCTTTCTTATATTAAAGGAGTGTATTGGATTATGATTTTAAAAGACTTTTTTGATATAAAAAATCTTAAAGATTTTAAAAAACTATTTAGAATTATAGAGACTTTAAATATTTTTTTTACAATCAAGATTTCATAACAGTGGATTTTAAAAGATTTTAAAAAAATTTATAAGATTTGAAAGGATAATATGGATTTATAAGATTTTAAAAAATCATATGAATTTTTAACAAACCTTCAAAATTACAAGAGTCAATAAAAAATAAAGAAATACAATGATATTAATCAAAAAAATAAAACCTAATATAATTTTCTCAATCAATAAAGTTCATGATAAAATTTCGTTTAGAATTTTTTGCAATTGATCTTGTAAACCTTAGGGTTTTTGTTCTACGTGATGAGAGTTTTCTAACCATATATCATATGCATATTTTCATTGAATATTTCAAGAAAATCTCGAATCTGGATTTCTGAGTTTTATTACATGAAAGTTTAAAAAATTTCTTAAAATATCTTCAATCGATACATTGAAACCTTAAATTGCTTTAGGATTTTTGAAAAATATATTTTTAGACATCTATTTACATAAAGATTGTTTGAAATCGTTTCCTATAGCGAAGGAATTTCATTCATGAATGCATTGTTATGAAACATATAGTTCATATTATGAAAGTTTCAATGTTTCTTTAAATTTATATTGTTTCATTGATGAAAAACGAAAATTGGTTTGAGGATTTTTATTTCCCTGTTATTTTTCCATTATTTTACGTTGTTTTTAATATAAAAATACAGAAAGTTGCGTGCCAAGAAAAATCCCGACCAGTAGCTTGAAAAATCATATTTTAAACTTTCAAAAACTCTCAAAAATCGCTCAAAAACATGTTTTTTAGATTTATTAGATTAAAATCTTGGTGGGTTGTTGTTTCTATGTTGTTTTGTGATAAAAATTGCTAAAAAATCTACTATTTTTTAGCTTTGACGAAGTTCCAATGGCAGAACTCGATTTCGAGCGGGTCGACCCGCCAAAAAAAGAAGAAAATACTGCAATAGAGAAATCTCAAGAATACCTATAGATTAGGGTGAGATTATGAGAGAGACATCCTATTTATATTTCTCACTAAAAAGCCTCACGAAATCTACATCAATAGAAAATTCATTAACGTCGGTAGATTTTTGAATACCACAAAGATTATTTTTCCTTTGTTTAAAATTCTGGTTGAATACCAATTCATTTAGACGAATTCTAAAATAATCTTTTAAAATTCTAATCGAATAACACATGACTTTTTCTCGATTATTTAAAATTTTAATTGAATAACAATGATTTTTTTTTTATTGAAAAATAATTGAAATCCCAATACAATACCCCGTAGTAGAATACGCTTCACTCAAAGTAAACTCAAGAGACTCTTTATTTAAAACTCTAATTTATGGAATAATGAAAGTGCAACGCAAAACTCCTATTTATAGGCATGTACTTTGAACACTACATTCCTCGGCAATTTCAATAGTACATAACATGTGAAAATTATGAAGAATGACAATCCAAAAGCCACTAATTCAACTGCGTTATAAATTTGTACATATGTGGACAAAAGCCATCGAAGGTGACTTAAACATTTTCATCAAATCGAGGTGACAAAATAGATCTTATTCAATGATACAATTGTGCGTCGAAAAAGGAAGTAATGCATGCATATATATATATATATATATATATATATATATATATATATATATATATATATATATATATATATATATATATATATATATATATGACGCAGGATCCTTTGACATCGGTGTCAAATTTGAAGTTTGACATCTCATCTGATAGCTGTTAGATCAAAAAAGATCAACGGTTCTGATTTGTAAGCATGTGACACCATTGATCTTTTCTGATCTAACGGCTCTCGGATGAGGTGTCAAACTTCAAATTTGACACCGGAGTCAAAGGATCTTACCTCTATATAAATGATAACCGTTGATTGGCGGAAATCAACGATTTGGATTTCATGTCAAATTTCAAAGTTTGACATCGGTGTCAAAGCGCCTCATATATATATACATATATATATATATATATATATATATATATAGCAAAAAAAATTAATTATTACATTTAAATCAAATAATTATGCATTTAATGCTGTTTTTCAAATAATTACGGATCTACTGCATAATATGATGCCCCTTTTGGGCGTCACATGTGACGCCTCATTTGAGGCGTCTCGGTCTAAGGGGAAGACGCCCAAATGGGGCGTCTCTCATGAGGTAGTAACCTATGAAGTACCGACACTTCAAAAACCCTGACGTGTCGTGTCCGACACTTCCCGACACTCTCGGACACTCCGACACTCCCCGACACTCCAACACGCATTATAGAAATTCAAAAAAAGGTTCAAATGTTGATTTGTGTTGAGTTTTTAGTTCCAACTATTAGATTCGTTGGATTACGATTATCATTTTATTGAGTTTAATATAAATATTTGGGATATGCTATGTTTCTTTGCAAAATTTATGAATATTATAGGTTTAGATTCATTTTTTTGTTAAATTATTGAATATTAAATATAATATATACTACATAAATTAAAAATATTATTTAATATCAAAACGTGTCCTAACGTGTCGAAATCTAACATTTTTTAGAATTAATGCGTCGGAGTGTCGTGTCGTATCGTGTCCCGTGTCGGTATCGGTGCTACATAGGCTGTAGCCTTATTGATCTTATATAATCACAAATTTTGGATCATCTTATTGAACATTGGTTGTTGTGCTCCTTTAGTTGCAATGACATCCCTGGTTGCCGTGGATGGTAATGCACGTATTATTAAGTCACTGTGTTTAAACAAATTTTAAAATCATGGATACCCTCCCACATAGTGAGGTGATTGTATACATGGATGATGCAAAGAAACCTGCCAAAAATATTATGCATTTAATAATTTTTATAGCTTTATTCCTGTGCCATAATTTCTGTGAATGATTCTAGAAACTGCAGTAAAAAATTGGAAATCAGTATACGGAAGGGCGAAGGGTGGAGAAATACAAGGAGATGCTTAAGAGAAAGGCTGAGGAACAAGGTGCTGAATTTGTATCATATGATCCCACCAAAGGAGAGTGGAAGATTAAGGTCAACCACTTCATTGTCTACAAGCTGGTAGATGAAGACAGTTGGACAAATGTTGACAAATGAAGGGTGGTCTGTCCCGTAAAATATAGGGGATGACAACATTACACTTTAATAGTTTCAGAATAGAGTCCTGCTTTGAAGTGTTATTTCTTTTTGTCCTGTAAATTTTTACCGTATTTTGTTGATGTGCTTTCTATCATGCTTTGGGGATTTTTTTTTAATAAATCGTACAGTTGGGGATGTTCAAATCTTGTTTTGCTAGTATCATTTTTTCTCAACTTAAATACTATTAATTTTGTTTCGCTATGGTGGTGTTTGATATGACATTTTTTTATTTCATAAGATGTGATTCTTAAGAATATGGGATAGGATATTCTACCTACTCCCATTTTGCCTACCTTTGCCTACTTCTTTCATCACCGTTCGATTAGAATCTAATCCAACGGTCCATAATTGCAAAATAAAATAAACTTTTTCTTCTTCTTGCTGTCTCCTCACTCCCTCCCACGCCCTTTCTGTTTCCTCCCCTGTCTCTCTTCTTCTTCGATCCGGCTACATCCTTCTGATCTCTCTATATAGTTTAGAAAGAAATTATTTATAAAAATATGTATAATTAATATAAAAAAATTTAAATTTTAAATTTAAATAAAAAATGACGTCGATCATTCTATAAAAAAAATTATTACAATTTAAGAACTATAAAAATGAAAATTTTAATTTAGTAGATAAGAAAGAAATTAAACTATCATTTTTTTATTGCAAGTGTGTAATTAACACAAATACTTGCGAAAAATCATTATTTATATAAAATACTGACAGTCAGAAGTGAAAAACTTAGCTCAGCCCGCCAATAGATTTTTGTAATTCAATTGAAATTTTATCCTTTTTTCTTTTATAATTAAATTACAAAATCTGTTTACCAAAAAAAATTACTAATCTGATTTCGATTTTTGTAAATATAAATTTGTGAAATTCCAAAGACTAACGACACTAATCCTTGCAAAAAAAAAATTATTTATATAAAATGCTGACAGTTAGAGGTTAAATATTGGGCTCGGCCTGGAGGGCCGGCCCACCAATATTTTTTTATAATTCAATTGAAATTTTATACTTCTTCTTTTATAATTAAATTACTAAATCTAATTTCAATTTTCGTAAATATAAATTTGTGAAATTCCAAAGACTAACGACACTAATCCTTGCAAAAAAAAATAATTGTTTATTATTATTTTATAAATGTAATTGTAGTAAATGAAAGTTCATCTCTGAGTTAAAATGTAAAAACCTAGACGCAACTATAAAAACATTTTACATGCTGATAGTTAGAGGTGGCAAATTGGACTCGGCCCGGAGGGCTAGCCCACCAACACATTTTTATAATTAAATTAAAATTTTATCCTTCTTCTTTTATAATTATATTCCTGAATCCGATTTTAATTTTTGTAAATACAAATTTGTAAAATTTCAAATGCTAAAGACACAAATCCTTGCAAATAATAATTATTTATAATTATTTTTTAAATGTGATTGCAATAAATGAAAGTCTATCTCAAATATTAGTATAGTTGTTTTGATTATGTATATATGCATTTGTTGCAATGTAAGCAAAAAGTATGACTCATACATGCTTATTAGATTAAGTTGCATTCAAATTCCGTTCAGACAACATTTTTTTTTTGTCCTTAAAAAAATTTAATCCAATCTTTTTTTTTTGCTGATACTATGACTTTTGGGTGTTAACATATTAGTGTTACTTATTTAATGAGTTTTTGCCTTCTGTATCGTAGGCACAATTAACGAAATCACACAGGAAATGACATGTTTAGTAAGTGTTGAACTCATCCTTCCAATGATTGCAATGAAATGACACTGAATGAATAGCGTTTTCATATTATAGGTAAAAGTTGATCTTTTAAATCCATATTTGCTTGGTGTTATTGTTACCTTGATTTTGTTGATGAATGTTATAGTTAGCAATGATTTGTATGCATTTTTTATATCCCTTCCTCATGTTAACATGATGTATTATAAAATAATTATGATGTAATTGTATGCAAAATTAATTATCCCTCTAAATAGGATATTTTCGTATGTGGTTGGTATTTGTAAAGTTCTGTGTCAATGCTATAATTTTTTCCACCTTAAATATAGAACAAAATAGCAACACAGTTTTTTGTAAGTATAAGATTTACAGAGCGATTAACCAACCACGTCGAACGACAAAAAATTTGATCTTTTTTCTCCGTGCATCGCACGGGTAATATACTAGTTTGTTTATAAAATAAATAAAAAAATAATAATAATACAACATCCACTACACATATGAACGAAAAAAATGCAGGCAAGAACTACACAGCATGAAATACGATATACAAAGACAAAATATCAACAACAAAATATGAAAATCATAACAAAAGCCTCGAAAACAATAAAAAAATGATCAGTATTATGATCCTTTACAAAATCATATCTTGAACCATTACGTTTGAGAAGACGGAAAAATAGAAAAGAAGAAGGATATTTCTCTAAAAGAATTTCTCTCAAAGAAACAATGCACAACGTTCCCCTTTATAGAATTAGCTGAGTGCCACCCACAACTTTCCAAATCTTTTCCCACCATCCATGTTTTAAATTCAAAATTCGAGTTTTAGATCAGATTAGCAATTCTAATGTAAAAAGCAATTAAATCATCTGACCAATTCCAATGTGAACAGCAGTAGGGACATTCAATGACTTATCTGCCACCACAATTATTTTTTTCGAATTTAAAAAGGAATTTTCGATTTAAAAAAAAATACTTTTTCCAATTTACCAAATTGTCTGCCACTATTACAAGTTGAATTTAAAAAATTAAATCGAAATATTTAAAAAATGAAATTTCAAAAATGAATTCGAAATCAAATTTTGAAATTTTAAATCTAAATCATTTATTTTTAAAAAAAAACTGGTCATTCCAATGTAGAAATCATGATCAGTTTGAATTTGAAATTTGAAAAGAGCCTCTCAATTCAAATTTAGAAATCATCATTAAAGTCTGACATGAAACAGTTGAGTGGGGCATTGAATGAGGATTGAGACTTTTTTTTATTTGTTCGTATTTTACAATTTTAAAATGTTAAACGATACATATAGATGCATGTGCCCAACATTTTCCAAGGAAAAGGTAGTGGGATTTAATTGCATTGAAAAGGTGAACTGATATAAAAGCTTCACCATTTTTTCACAAAAATAAATTAATAACGTTTTTGATTAAAATTAATTGAAAAATATTTTTAAAATATTTTATTTTTATTAAAAAAGTTTCTAAAAAAGGAAAAAAATCAAAATGAAGCAGTGTGAACACAAAGCTCATATTGCTTGAGAAGAGGACATATCAGCAAATGAATTATGATGACGTCAATGTATGGAACCTTTAACCTTATAAATGCGTATTATAGTGAATGTTAATTAAATCATGAATGGACACCTTATGATATGAGCCAAGTGGGAGAATGTAAATTATTTGTGTCTCATGTGTAATGTGTGTCAATTGGTTTAATTAATAATAAAAGAGGTTTTATGGTAATTGATGTTTCGCATTAATGGTAATTGACGTTTTGACGTTTTCATTATGGTAACGTTTCGTATTAAAGGTAATTGACGTTTTGACGTTTTACATTATGGTAACGTTTTGCTTTAATGGTAATTAACATTTTGCATTAATTGTAATTGGCGTTTTAACATTTTGCATTATGGTAACGTTTTGCATTAATGGTAATCGAAGTTTCGCATTAACGGTAATTGACATTTTGACGTTTCACATTAATGGGCAGTTACTCGGAGTAATTTAAAACTCCGTAACTGGTGACTTGGTTCAGTTATATAAAGAAAAAAATGGCGAGTCTCTGATTATGATTATCTCTCAGAATTCTCTCCTTCATGGTCTACCCATAAAAGTCGTATCAGATCCCTGTCATAGACGATACAAGAAAAGCAGAGGGTAAAGATTCTGAGAAATTATCTTCCATCATCAAAGTTCTTCCGCACTAATAGAGAAAGGTACACTCTTTTGTGAGAATCATGATCTCTAAAGATCGTGTATCATGTTCTTGAATGTAGAATATTGAACATGAATTATTGAATTGCTGATGAATTACTTACATAGGAAACTATAGTATATTTTATATTAAATTTATTTGATGTGATTCAAATCTTCATGTAACGTAATCCTAATCGTTAAAGAGTTATAGGTTATATTTAATTTGATAGATGTAATCCTAATTGTTAAAGAGTTATATGTTATATTAAATTTGGTAGGTGTAATCCTGATCACTAGAGAGTCAATGGTTAGACTTAGCGTTATATGAATATTTGTTTGATGTGATCTCGATGCTTAAAAAACTATAGTATGTTTTATATTAAATTTATTTGAAGTGATTCAAATCTTCATGTAACGTAGGGGTGTTCATAAACTGATCCGAACCGCAAAAACTGAACTGAAAAATCGAGAACCGAAATAACCGAAAACCGAAAAAAATTTACTGGATTGGATCGGTTTTCGATTTTGATGTGGAAAACCGATCCAATCCAAACCGAACCAAACTTTTTTTTTTACCAAATTATACCTATCCCAAATAATAGCCGGCCCAAAGTTTTAAACCCACCCGTCCGTTAGCCCATTAGTTTTTTTTTTTGGTATATAGCCCATTAGTTTTAAACCCACCCAAAGTTCTAAACCTAATCCATCCAAACTCACCAGTGGCATCTGAGTCTTGCCATCCTCTCAGTCTCTCACTCTTCTCAGTCACTCACGCTCTGGCACCAGTAGCATATCTCTTTCTTCTCAAAAATCAACGTTTGTCTCTTCCGTTAAACATATAACAAAGGTACTGTAACACTTGATTTTATTTGCATCAAGGGCATGATAAAGGTATAGCAAAGCAGATTTCTAAATTTCTTCCCGTTATTCGTGTGATGAAGCAATAGTATTCACCTTCGGATCTATGTGTAAGAGTTAAGATGTTTTGGACTGATTGATCCTACCTGCCATAAAATCCGTACACCAACTTTTGATATCCACAAAATTGGAAGAAATA